>QRFJ01004637.1:0-127872 GCA_006176705.1 Cocos nucifera
ACTCTGAAGTTAACGGACTTAATAGTCTAGATTTCTTCAATTTGTTAATCCTATCTTCAGCTATATGACCTAGCCTAAGGTGCCAAAGATACCTATCATTTAGACTATCCCTAGGTCACTTTGATCCTAAGGCATTCACATTTTGCCCAATATTAAAAATAGAAATATTAATGTATAACTAATAGGGACCATTTATAAGGAAACCACTTGCAATTTTATTACTTTCATAAAGAATATTATAATGGTCCTTAAGAAAACTAATTACATAGCCTTTCTGTGCTAAACATGAAATAGAAATCAAATTCTTGCTTGTTGCAGGCACATAAAAATAGTTCCTAAGTACTAAGTCTAATCCTGACGGTAATCATAGAGGGTAGATTTTCACAGCCACAGCAGCTACTCTTCATTTCCAACACGTAGGATCATTTCACCATCCCTCAACCTCCTACTATCCTCAAGATCCTGCATAAAAGTGCACAAGTGAGCACTAAAATCAGAGTCAAGCACCCAACTGGATGTAGAAAAAACCGTAAGATTAGATTCTATAATGACCATACCTTCAGAAGGACCTGCCTCCTTCTTGTTCTTCAGGCTGGTTAGGTAAAGAGGGCAGTTTTGCTTCTAATGGCCATCAGTATTGCAATGAAAATATTTTTCTTTATCAGTAGCCTTCTTCTTCGGCTCTGTCTTCTTCTTCTTCTCATCATTCACCATCTACTTCTTCGCAAACTTCTTCTTTTCAAAAGACTTTCTCTTAGAAGAAGTCTGCTCCATAGTGATAAGCATCGTAAATTCACCAATAAAAGTATTAATTTATTAATTAATTTATATTAATTTTTAAAAATTATCAATCAATTTATATATAATTTTTGAAAAATTCATATTTTTATTAATTAAAAAATTAATTTAAAAAATAATTAAAAAATAAAAAAAAAAATTAAAAAATAAAATTTTATTATCAAAAGAAAGAGCTCATTTTTTTAATCACAATGAAATAAATTTTAAGTAAAACAGAGCTAAAATGGAAAAGATATGAATTTTTAAAAAAAATATAAAATAAATAAAAATTAAATAAAAAAAAAAAATGGCTCAACCGGCTCCGCAAGCCGAGCCACCAAGCCAAGTCGAGCCACCAAGCCAAGCCAAGCCATCAAAGCCGACTCAGTCCGTTGAAGCCATCAGCCGGTCTACGATCCAGGCGTGGACCGCCAGCTCAGCAAAGTCCGACGAATCAGAGCCTGCCACGTGGTGGACCTAGACCCTTAAAGGGTCTACAGAAATTTATCGTGGCTCACAGGGCAATCTGGTCATTTCACTCGACGACAGAAGCATTGATTGGTTGCGGTGTGCGGTGTGGCCGATCTACGCGGTCCATGGGAACAGTGATTGCGCGATCGGACGGCTGCGGTTGATTGCGGTTAAGATCGGACGGTCAGCATTTTTTTTCGATTGCCAATTTCACTCGGATCACCATCAAATGGCAGCGCCTGATTCCAGCTTCGATCCGACGGTCCAGAATGCTCCCGATGGTGATCAGGACTCCCGAAGCACGATTTGCGGCCAGATTTCCTCGATCAAGCGCGATCGGACGGCCAGAATTTAATTCGAGCTGATCTGGGCTGATAGGCATCCGATTTTGACGATTTTTGAACCGTTCGGATTCCTATCGAATAGCCAGATTTTACCAGATTTACCAGAGTCATAACAGAGTTGTTTTTATTCAAATTTTATTCAGATTTTTATGATTACAAAGGAAATTAGTCCCATATTGCTTTTAGAAATAAATATCTACCTCTTCTAGCTCTATAAAAAGGATCCTAAGCCTCTAAGAAAGGGAGGAGGGTTGGAAGGGAAGCTAAGGTATAGGGTGGAAGTCAAGCTCTGGATTAAAGGTTGCTTCAAAGCTGCGGTGCTGAGAAGAAGAGCCGGTCTTCTACGCCATCTTCATGCCTACGCTGATCTGCGATCTCCATCTAGTCTTTTTCCTTTAATTTCTTGTATTAAAATTCTAAATTTTCTTTAATTTCTTGTATTTAAATTCTGCATCTTAGTTTTAAATTTAATAAAGAAAGTTTCATTATTCTTTTCAATTCTAGCTCTTTAAATTATTTGTTCTTTATTGCTTTTTAATTTTACTATAAGTAGTTGCTAAGATCTAAATAGTAGATCTTAGTATCAAATTTATTTTTGCATAATTTAAATTCTATTTTTATTTATAGATCTATTTTTTGACTTTAATTTTTAAAAAAAATCCTTGCTTTCTTTTCTTAAAAAAAAAAGAATCAAAGATTTTAGAAATAAATCATTGCCTCTCTGTGGATTCGACCCGACTCACCACTTTCTTCATAATTTTTAGTTAATTTAAAAAGTAAAGAGTCGGATTTAAATTGATAAACACGGTGTCTTAACGACAGCATCGTGTCCCTATCAAGTTTTTGGCGCCGTTGCCGGGGAGGCATAAAAATTAAAATTTCTTTATTTCTTTGATTTTTTTTTTTACTGCCTACTCATTATTTTTTTTATTTATTTTGCAGAAAAGAAAAAAAAAAAAAAAGGAACAAGGAAGATTAGGGCACGAACAAAACTCTCAATCCTATTCGGTGAGATCATTCCTAAACCCTAAATCTCTTTCTTTATTTTTAATATTTGCTTTATTTTAAATTAATTAAAAATATTACCTACATAAACCTAATTAAAAATCTCATCACAAGATTAGAAACCCTAATTATTTAGAGCATCCATCATATTAGTTTTTATTCTTATTTTTGGTGATTGCTGGAGTCAAGGTAAGCCTTTTTATAATTTAATTAGTTAGTTTAAATTGCATAGAACTCTTTGATTGGAATTTTTTTTTTCTTTTGCATATTTCATATTAAACCAAATTAAGGGCACAACCCATTAAACAAGATAAGGTGGGGATTTGATCACCCTTCCTTAGCCCACAAACAACCAACCAGCATCCTGCATTAACCCAAACCTTAACTCTTAAAATCAATTAGACATTAACCTTTAAGGATATTCGAGCTCAATAGGACAAGAAATCCTAAGAGTTGAACCAAGTTAGGGTTAATCAATTTGACTGGTGTCTAGGAAAGTGGTTCAGGGATGACTGGGCCCGAAAGAAGGTGGTTACTTAATTGGTTCTGTTCGCTTACCTGGCCAAGCACAATTGGTGTCTAAGGCAAGCAACGGAGGGACTCCCACCGACTTTACACTTACCTGGCCAGTTGATTGGTTAATCCTCTATTTGGAGGGCTTGAAGGTGATCTTGGCAGTTAGGAGCTGTCTAGATCTAGGATAACTCTTAGTCAGGATTGATTGCCTAACTTGTTTGCCAAATAATATCTAACATAAAAATTAACTCCTCCCTATCTTCTCCAGATTTAAGACTTCTTTAGGATTTTTCCTCTTCTTTCTTTCTCTCTTCTTTTCTTAAAAAAATAAATAAATAAAAAAATAATAATAATAAAAAAAAAAAAAAAATTTGAACCATATATCAAATTGCACTAGTACATGCACGGTAGAAGATCACTTTTACCTGACCTAGTTAAACCAGATCCTGAAATTGAAAGACTAATTCATTTAAGACCAGATAATCAAATGGCTGGAAATCGTGAAGAACCACCTAGGCAGATGAAGGAATACTTTATTCCTTCCACCTACAACCCATCGACTTGCATCCACATACCTGATATCCCTGCTAGCCACTATGAGATTAAGTCGACCACAATCCAGATGCTCCCATCTTTTTATGGGAATGCCAATGAAGACCCTTACAAACATCTGGATGAGTTCTTAGAAATCTGCTCTACGGTAAAAATTCAGAATTTTTCTGATGATGCCCTTAGACTGACCTTGTTCCCTTTCTCATTAAAAGATAAAGCCAAGTACTGGCTTGGCACATTAGGAAGAACAATTCAAACATGGGCAGAGATGCAACATGAATTTCTTAAGAAATTTTATCCCATAGGACGAACCAATACCATGAGGCGAGCCATCACGGGATTTGCTCAGCTTCCAGGGGAACAAATTCATGAATCATGGGAAAGACTTAAGGAACTCCTTAGAAAATGCCCACACCATGGTCTATCTAAGTGGCAAATTGTACAAGCTTTCTATGAAGGTTTAGGAGATCAATATAAGCAGATGGTTGATGCATCCTGTGGAGGTGCATTCATGAGCAAAAGTGAGGATGAAGCTTATACCTTGTTTGAAACTTTAAGTGAAAACTCTATTAACCATGCTTCATTATCTTCTTATGAAAGATCAATTTCTCAACAAAAACGGGCAGGAATTTATGAGATCAAAACTTCCAGGAACTCAATTCTAAGGCAGATTTGAACATAATAGCACAAAAATTAGATAAAGTCGACCTTATTGCACAGAAATTAGATCAATTCCTAAACTTAGGTCAACAATCCCCTGCACAATACACACCAGCTTCTAATTATCAAGTGATTTGCTCTATTTGTGCTAGCCCAACACATCATGTAAGTGAATGTCCCACGGTTGCACAATTACCACCTCTTATCCAAGAACAAGTCCAAGCTGCTCAAGGTTACTCAAAACCACTTAATGACCCATATTCAAATTCATATAATCCTGGTTGGAGAAACCATCCTAATTTCTCTTGGAAACCACAACAAACTCAGGCTCAGACCCAAATCCCACCAGTTCAGAATTATCAAAATAGGCCCCAATACCAGAACTATGCCTATAATAAGGGTCAGCCTAGTCAGTCTTCTCAACCACTACATTATAATCAACCCTCATACCCACCTCCTCAACAGACCAATCTAGCCGACGATAAATTCAATCAACTTCAACAATTAATTCTAAGCCAACAACAATCAATCGCCAGACTAGAAGCTCAAATAGGACAAATAGCTGAGTCTAGCATGAGGAGAGAACCGGGTCAATTACCAAGCCAACCAATTGCAAATCCTAAAAATAATCCATCCAATGTCTATCAACCACCTG
Source organism: Cocos nucifera (assembly GCA_006176705.1). Lineage (NCBI taxonomy): Eukaryota > Viridiplantae > Streptophyta > Magnoliopsida > Arecales > Arecaceae > Cocos > Cocos nucifera. Next base: position 4,981 of record QRFJ01004637.1, read on the forward strand.
GATTTACTCATCCATCTAACATTCCACCTAAGAACCCCCAATTAGAAAATGCCAAAGCAATATCTGAACTTAGAAGTGGTAGGATTCTTAAGGACCCATATCAAGACCAGGTGATAGAGGCCAATACTGATGTTAGCCAAGATGAGAAATTTGAAGAAGAGGATAATCATATAGAAGAACTTGAGCTTAAGACTGGTACTGACACTGATAAGATGGATAAAGAAAAGAAGAGAACAGATGAATTAGCTGAGACATATAAACCCAAAGCCCCGTTCCCTTCGGCCTTAGAAGCAGGCTCTTCTCGCAAAAAGCAAGAAACACGCAACAAGGAGCTAATGGAACTATTTAAACAAGTTCATATTAATTTACCCCTCCTCGATGCAATTCAGCATGTTCCAGCCTATGCTAAATTTCTTAAAGAACTCTGTACCCAAAAGCGTGAGCCACGAACCACCAAAAGAGTTATGCTATCCGAGGATGTAAGTGCGGTCCTGTTAAATCCAATACCTCAAAAGATGAAAGATCCTGGTGCACCCTTAATTTCATGTGTTATTGGAGGTATAACCTTTGACCGAGCATTACTAGACTTAGGAGCTAGTGTAAACCTCCTTCCAACCTCGGTTTATGAAAAATTTGGGATTGGAGAATTAAAACCCACGTCAGTCATTTTGCAATTAGCTGATAGATCTATAAAAACACCGCGTGGTTTAATTGAGGATGTTCTAGTTAGAGTAGATAAATGTTATTTTCCTGTAGACTTTCTCATACTTGACATGGAACCATCCCAAGAGCTGAACCAAAATCCCATAATTTTAGGACGTCCATTCTTAGCAACCGCCAATGCCAATATCAACTGTAAAACGGGAGCTATGGATATTTCTTTTGGGAATCAAAAAGTAAGAATTAATGTTTTTAATACCCCAAAGTACACCCAAGAGGAGGAAGACTGCTTTGTAATCAATCAGATAGATGAAATAGTTGAATCTAATTCCTCCTTAGATTTACTACAAGATGATGAACCCACTGAAGATACTCAAACCCAGGAAGTAAATACCCTGCTTAATTTACCTCAACCATCACATTCATTACCTTGGTCAGTGAAAATTGAGCCCTTACCTGAGCGAAAAATTGAACCACTACGTCCTTCAATTCAGGCCCCACCACAACTTGAACTAAAACCTTTACCTGAATCACTTAAGTATGTATTTTTAGGATCAAAGAAAACCCTACCAGTAATAATTGCTTCCAACTTAACTACTGAACAGGAAAACCAATTGGTAAATATTCTAAAAACATATAAAGGAGGCCATAGGGTGGACCGTTGCCGATTTAAAAGGAATTAGTCCGTCAATATGCATGCACCATATTTATACAGAAGATAATGCCAAACCAACTCGAGAGATGCAAAGAAGGCTTAACCCTAACATGCAAGAAGTAGTCAAGAAAGAAGGTAATTAAATGGTTAGATGCTGGAATTATTTATCCTATCTCTGACAGCCACTGGGTGAGTCCTACACAAGTTGTTCCAAAAAAATCTGGACTTACGGTTGTCCGCACTGAACATGGAAACTTAGTACCAACACGACTTTCCACTGGGTGGCGTGTCTGCATAGATTATAGAAAACTCAATACAACCACCCGAAAAGATCACTTTCCCTTACCCTTTATCGATCAAATCCTAGAAAGACTAGCAGGCCAACAATACTTTTGCTTTTTAGATGGATACTCGGGATACAATCAGGTAGCAATCTACCCAGGAGATCAAGGAAAAGACCACCTTTACATGTCCTTATGGAACCTTTGCTTTCCGTAGAATGCCATTCGGATTATGTAATGCACCTGCAACTTTTCAACGGTGCATGATGTCAATATTTTCAGACATGATAGGAGATTTCTTAGAAATATTCATGGATGACTTTTCAGTCTTTGGAGAATCTTTTGAGAGTTGCCTCAACAATTTGAAGAAAATATTAAAACGATGTATTGAGGCTAATCTAGTGTTAAGCTGGGAAAAGAGCCACTTCATGGTTCAAGAAGGGATCGTTTTAGGACATATAGTATCTAAGAAAGGGATTGAGGTAGATAAAGCTAAAGTTGAACTAATTTCTAAACTTCCTCCTCCCACTTCTGTCAAACAAATTCGATCTTTTCTTGGTCATGTAGGATTCTATCGTCGCTTCATCAAAGAGTTCTCTAAAATTTCTCGTCCTTTGTGTAATCTCCTTGCTAAGGATGTTTCTTTTAACTTTGATGAAAATTGTCTTAAAGCTTATGAAATCTTAAAAGAAGCTGTGACCAAAGCTCCAATCATACAACCTCCTAATTGGTCACTACCTTTTGAAATTATGTGCGATGCCTCAGATTTTGCCATAGGAGCTGTCCTAGGCCAAAGGGTAAACAAATGTCCTGTAGTGATCTATTATGCTAGTAGAACTCTGAATGAAGCACAAATGAATTATACCACCACTGAAAAAGAGTTGCTAGCCATTGTGTTTGCCCTAGAAAAGTTTAGATCATATTTATTAGGATCAAAAATCATAATTTACTCGGATCATTCAGCCTTGAGATACCTGCTCTCAAAGAAAGATGCTAAACCATGATTAATTAGATGGATTTTACTGTTACAAGAATTTGACATTGAAATTCGAGATAAGAAGGGATCTAAAAATGTTGTAGCAGACCATCTGTCTAGGATCCTAGTGAAAGATAATGAACCTGTATCAATCAGAGAATCTTTTCCAGATGAACAATTGTTAACAGTTTCACATACAAAGACTCCTTGGTTTGCAAATATTGTCAATTACTTAGTCATAGGACAAATTCCTGATGGCTGGTCTAAGAATGAAAAGGATCGATTCTTTGCTCAAATCAAATATTATTTTTGGGAAGATCCTGAGCTTTTTAGAATTTGTGCTGATCAAATCATTCGTAGATGTGTTCCTGAATCTGAACAATGGAGTATCTTACAATTTTGTCATACTCTTGCTTGTGGAGGACACTTTTCTGGACGAAAAACTGCGGCCAAAGTGTTACAGAAGTGGTTTTTATTGGCCAACATTATTTAAGGATGCCCATACTTTTAGTCAGGAGTGTTTTAAGTGTCAAGCCTTAGGGAATATTTCAAAGAAAGACATGATGCCTTTGAACCCCATTTTAGTGGTTGAAATTTTTGATGTATGGGGAATTGATTTTATGGGACCTTTTCCACCTTCCAATGGATTTGAATACATTTTGGTAGCTGTCGATTATGTTTCTAAATGGATTGAAGCAATAGCAACTCGAACCAATGATCATAAAGTAGTCCTAAAATTTATTCAGAAGAATATCTTTTTCAGGTTCGGATTTCCACGTGCTATCATTAGTGACGGGGGTACCCATTTTACAAATCATCAATTTCGAACTTTATTACGAAAATATGGGGTGACACATAAGATAGCTACACCATACCATCCGCAAACAAGTGGTCAGGTAGAAGTCTCTAATAGGGAAATCAAGAATATCTTACAAAAGACTATTAGGCCTGATCGAAAAGATTGGTCAGATCGATTGGATGATGCATTATGGGCCTATAGGACAGCTTATAAAACCCCCATTGGAATGTCTCCCTATAGATTAATCTATGGAAAAGCATGTCACCTTCCGGTAGAACTTGAACATAAAGCATATTGGGCAATAAAATAATTAAATTTTAATTTAAACAAAGCTGGTTCCAATCGGATGTTACAATTAAGTGAATTAGAAGAATTAAGGCAAGAAGCTTATGAAAATTCAAAAATTTATAAGGAAAAAATGAAAGCCTTCCATGATAAACATATTTCAAGAAAAACCTTTGAGCCAAATCAACAAGTCTGGTTATTTAACTCAAGGCTTCGATTATTTCCTGGAAAACTAAAATCCAGATGGGATGGACCTTATATAGTTAATCATGTATTCCCACATGGTGCAATTAAACTCTATGATCCCAGGACTAAAAATTTTTTTAAGGTAAATGGCCAAAGGCTTAAACCATATATCGAAGGGATATCATTAAATCGAAAATATTGATCAAGTGCAATTAATAGAACCACAATGAATTAAACTGCATTTTGTCTGGCTGAAGACAATAAACTTAGCGCTTATTGGGAGGCAACCCAATACTTCTTGAATCTAATTTATTTTCTCTTTTTAGGCTAAGTTGGAGAACCAAAAAGCTGGAAGAAGGATCATAAGCTTCAAGACCCATGCTAAATAAATAAACATAATTTACACTCTTTTATTGAGGACAATGTCAATTCAGTTGGGGTAAAAAGTAAAAAAATAATAATAATAATAATAAAATAAAAATATAAATAAATAAATCAATAAAAATAAAAATTAATAATAATAATAATAATAAAATAAATAAAATATTAAAAAATTAAAACAAATAAATAAAAATAAATAAATAAATAATATATATAATAATAATAAAACTATTTAAAAAAAAAAATTTTGAACAAACCATATTTTGGGAAAGAGAATCTTAAGCAAAATAAACTAGAAAAAGTAATAAAGTTAGAAAGTATTAACTAATAATGGTAGCGAGTCAAGAAGCAGATTACTTGGTCAGACCATTAGCAACCTACTTAGGTCATTTAAAGGCTAACAGCACTTCTACTTGCACATGCACACTAATGAAGCACAGCAGGTGTTTGATTATAAGGCTAAATTGAGGATTCAATTATCACTAAAAATTGATGGTTTATATATACTTCAATTAAAGAAACTTGAATTTAAGGAAAGAGCTACCTGCTTTCTAAAAAAAAAAAAAAAAAAAAAGTGCAAAAAATAGAGTATATGTGGATTGCCCTAAACTAGAACTTTGCACCTTAAATGTAGAAGTTCACATCAAATGGTGAAGGGAAGGCCAGGATGCTCAGCACAATTTAAAAAAAAAAAAAAAAAAAAAAAAAAAAGCAGTGTGAAAGCTACCTTAATTCATGCACTTAACTTGGGAGTATATAAAACTAACCAAAATAGGTGATAAAAAGAAGATTCATTTGCCCTTTGAATCAACACCCAAATGCTAAGTTAGTATTCACGACACAAAGTGCTGAAAATCTTTAGATGAACTCTAAGAAAGTTTCTGATTAATCTGCCATGAAATTTACTTCTGAAACTCAATACTTAGTTAGTGATACTGTCTAAACTTTTGATCTTAAATCCTAGATTTATTTTTGTGAAGGAGGATCTCAACAAAATATGGTAATTGATCTAAACTAAATTCTTTCTTTACTCGAGGACGAGCAAAGCTTAAGTTGGGGGGTGTGATAAGCATCATAAATTCACCAATAAAAGTATTAATTTATTAATTAATTTATATTAATTTTTAAGAATTAATAATCAATTTATATATAATTTTTGAAAAATTCATATTTTTATTAATTAAAAAATTAATTAAAAAATAATAAAAATTAAAAAATAAAATTTTATTATTAATAGAAAGAGCTCATTTTTTTGATCACAACGAAATAAATTTCAAGTAAAACGGAGCTAAAATGGAAAAGATATGAATTTTTAAAGATATAAAATAAATAAAAATTAAATAAAAAAAAAAGAGAAAATGGCTCAGCCGGCTCCGCAAGCCGAGCCACCAAGCCAAGCCAAGCCATCAAAGCCGACTCAGCCATTGAAGCCATCAGCCGGTCTACGATCCAGGCGTGGACCGCCAGCTCAGCAGAAACCGACGAATCAGAGCCTCGCCACGTGGTGGACCTAGACCCTTAAAGGGTCTACAGAAATTTATCGTGGCTCACAGGGCAATCTGGTCATTTCACTCGGTGACAGAAGCATTGATTGGTTGCGGTGTGCGGTGCGGCCGGTCTACGCGGTCCATGGGAACAGTGATTGCGCGATCGGACGGCTGCGGTTGATTGCGGTTAAGATCGGACGGTCAGCATTTTTTTTGATTGCCAATTTCACTCGGATCACCATCGGATGGCAGCGCCTGATTCCAGCTTCGATCCGACGGTCCAGAATGCTCCCGATGGTGATCAGGACTCCCGAAGCACGATTTGCGGCCAGATTTCCTCGATCAAGCGCGATCGGACGGCCAGAATTTAATCCGACCTGATCTGGGCTGATAGGCATCCGATTTTGATGATTTTTGAACCGTTGGATTCCTATCGAATAGCCAGATTTTACCAGATTTACCAGAGTCATAACAGAGTTATTTTTATTCAAATTTTATTCAGATTTTTACGATTACAAAGGCAATTAGTCCCATATTGCTTTTAGAAATAAATATCTACCTCTTCTAGCTCTATAAAAAGGATCCTAAGCCTCTAAGAAAGGGAGGAGGGTTGGAAGGGAAGCTAAGGTATAGGGTGGAAGTCAAGCTCTGGATTAAAGGTTGCTTCAAAGCTGCGGTGCTGAGAAGAAGAGCCGGTCTTCTACGCCATCTTCATGCCTACGCTGATCTGCGATCTCCATCTAGTCTTTTTCCTTTAATTTCTTGTATTAAAATTCTAAATTTTCTTTAATTTCTTGTATTTAAATTCTGCATCTTAGTTTTAAATTTAATAAAGAAAGTTTCATTATTCTTTTCAATTCTAGCTCTTTAAATTATTTATTCTTTATTGCTTTTTAATTTTACTATAAGTAGTTGCTAAGATCTAAATAGTAGATCTTAGTATCAAATTTATTTTTGCATAATTTAAATTCTATTTTTATTTATAGATCTATTTTTTGACTTTAATTTTTAAAAAATCTTTTCTTTCTTTTCTTAAAAAAAAAAGAATCAAAGATTCTAGAAATAAATCATTGCCTCTCTGTGGATTTGACCCGACTCACCACTTTCTTCATAATTTTTAGTTAATTTAAAAAGTAAAGAGTCAGATTTAAATTGATAAACACGGTGTCTTAACGACAGCATGGTGTCCCTATCACCCACTGACAAAGCCATTGAGTCAACAGAAGATCGAAGCCCACCTTAAGAAGATTGGACTTAGATTTATAGCCAATTGGCTTTAGGTCTCAGGTCAAGTGAGAGTTTGTTAGATGTATGCCCTAGAAGCCATATTGGCTATCACTTATAATATACTTCTAAAGATAATTTTATAATTTTGACTATAAATTAATAAATGAATTATTTTTTTATCATAGTGTATATTTAAAAGTGTCTATGATACATTCTTTGAGTTAATGGTAATGACAATTCATATTTTTAAGAGTTGAAAATTTAAGACATGAATTTTCATAATTAACTCATAAACTGCTCTCGATCGTAGGATCATCACGAGGATGGTGATCGATCTAGAAGATTGGTGTATGATCACTTTCTTAGGATAGACATGTCTTGAGTCTATGGTGTGGAAACACCGAAGCGAGAGTATAGGTACTCGTTAGAGAACAAGGGCACTGAGCGTGACCACCTCGAGTAGTCATAAGAAAGTCACCTTCTCATTGATGACTGACTCGATGCTGCAATAGTGTATCTGGTTTTTTGATCTGAGGTGCATCGATAGTTCATCTTGAGGATGTTATAGTTTGACAGTACCATAACTCGATCTTCTAGCCATTCAGAATCCTGAGGTGTGTGTTGGCTATAGCATGTTCATTGTAGGAATTGGATTGCACTAATAGGAGATCTATCTACCTTGATAGATGAGGAGTAGCCCAATGATAATCATGAGATTGAATCCATAAGCCCATGGCCATGGCAAAGTGAAGATAATAGAAAAAGTTTCTATTAGGATTTCATATTGGACTCGAATCGAATGATTAATTCATATGATGGACATTGGGTTTGATGAGTTCACCATAACCCTAATCCTATCGGAGCTCAAGATAGAAGAACCCAATCATACAAGTAACTGTATTGAGAGGTTCACTTTTAGTTCTGATGGATTGCCACCATATACTGCTAGGTGTCATTGGTGGATTTTGGGAGCAATTAGGATGATTTTTATGATCAATCATTCTAATTGTATGAATTAGAAAAGTTCTGATCCATCGAAAGATATTTTGATGATGTCGATGATTGAGATCGTAACATGTCTCATTATCATACAGAATTGAACTTAACTGGATCACACAAATAAGGGTTTGGATCTGGATGTCATCAATTAAGCTAAGCCAGTTTGATTGATTTGGATTAGATCCAATCAGGTTCGAGATAATTGTGCTAGCATATGATTGAGCCTGACTTTCTTCTTCTTAAATCTTTCTGATTTATCACAACTGAGTCAAATTTGATTTAATTTATTCTTGTATTTAGAATGGATTTATTTTTATTTGACTGAAATAAGTCCATGTCAGATTAATTATAGAAATTAAATCCATTCATAGTCAAATTGGACTAGGGTCAAAAGTTAACCTATTTGAGAGAATTGAGGGTCACCTGATCAGATGATTCTAGAAAATTTTTTAGAAATCATTTTGATTTGATTTTTAGTTATGTGATAGAGCACGAGTTATTCATTGGGTGTACCAAATTTTGTGATTTTTGAAGGTGTCTAGACTGAGTTATGATAGAGTTTGATTTTTATCAAACTCTTAAGGGAAGAGTCCTAGGTGCAGTGGACTCTTCCTTATCTACTCATGCTGACATCTTTTTGTATCATTTTTGGTAAAAAAAATAGATAAGATCTGATGGTTTTTCATGGAGAATAAGTTCTAGAGTCCTAATGATAGAATAAATAAGTTATTTTGGTCAAAAGCGACTCTAAGTTGGCATTGGACATGAAAGCCTTTCTCACGTCAAAGTGCATTCAATGCAAGAAATAATTTTTCATGCCCAAAGTCTACCATCTCTGATATCCCATGCCCCCTTTATCCTCTCTCTTCTTCTTTTCTATAAGCCTAAAAAGTTAGGCACAAATCTAAGAAGAAGGTTTAAGGTTTTTGGTACAATATTCATGATCTACATGATGGTGTTTATGTGATGGATGGGCTGTCTTCAGAAATAGTTTTGAAGATTTTTTGGATCAAATCTAGATTTGATTTTTGGAGAAAAAGTTCATGAGGAGAAGACATTCAGATCCTGCCCGAGTGGATATCGATAGAGGCCAGGTGCGTGTGTGGCTCCTCTCAAAATCTTAGAAATCAATAGGATCATTGCAGGATGATTAGATTACCCAATCAAGTATTTTAAATTAAATCTAATTTAATTTTAATTTTTAATATCAGATTACCATGATTAGATCTGAGAACTCTTAGATCTGATTGGATTATTTAAAAATTTTTAGAAAAATTATTCTCAGATCTGATCAGATCTACATGATTCTACGGTGGAAAATAATATTTTTCCTTTAGTTCCTAGGGTTGATGTCTAATTGATTTTATTTGAGGATTAGGATGAATACAAATAAAAAAACTTATTTATGGACTAAGGAAGGATGATAAAATCTCCATCTTATCTTGTTTAGGTTTGTGTCCTTAAAGTAATTTAGATATGCTTATGCATAACCAATAAGAACAAACTAGTTTTAATTAAAAACTAATAATAAACTAAGATCAAATTAGTATGCTAAAAGAAAGAAAAAAGATTAGATTGCATACATGATTTCTAGTACTCACCAATTTTCTGCAAACCAAAATAAAAAAGTTAGAAAAATCATACTAAAATTAAACTAAAAGCATGAAGAACAAGAATTTAGAACACGCCAATTTTTGGGCAATGATGCCAAAAATTTGATATCTTAAATTAACCGCAAGTGCACGGTATGCAAAGTACCACATCCAGCAAGTACGGATCGATCCTACGAGGAATTGTGTTTGAATTATGTTCAAACCTTTGCTCAGACGAGCTTTAATAAAGAGTTTAGATGATTGTTTGTTACTTACTACAAAACAATAAATTAATTATAAATAATAATAAGCTAGAGATTTAGGGCTTTTGAATTCACTAGACCAATAACTTAGAGAGCCTTTCTAAGATATCTCTTATGATATCTCTTGATCAAGATGTAATGCATGGACAAGCATTTACCCAAATTAAGAAACTCTCCTTTCAACTACTTCTCTTATGTTATCTAAGTGTGAACTATGAAGAGACTCTGATCCAATAATAATCCATCAAAATTTTTTATAAGAAAGAAGAGGAAAGAAATTAACAAAATTATAGGTCTTCTTCCAATTATCTTTCTTGAATTGAATCAAGCATGAACTATAAAGAGATTGAAATCCAATGATAATCCATCACGTCTCTTGGCAAGAAGCTTGAAGGAAGAAAAACTCTAAAAAAAATAAAAACCAAGAAGAAATCATGAAAGAGGGTTTTTAATCATGGTTTAGCTTCATCGTAAACCCCAGAGGATTGCTTAGCTAGACATGATTTGTTGAAAAACTATAAACCCAAAAATATTATACTAATTACTAAAATTTAAAATTATAATAAATAAAAGAGATGCATAAAGTAAATAAGCATGCAAATTAAACTATCCTATGTGCTAAAATTAAACTACAAAAATTAAATTACATAAGTGATAATTAAAAAAATAAAATTTTATTGCTAGAAAAAAAATAGTTTGATACAAAATACTAACTCCTAAGCCATTAACAGGGCTTGGAGTTGAAACAAAAAAATAAAATAAAAAAATACAAACTCTTCTCTAGCACACCTTTTTCTGGCTAAGTTTTCTTCTCGTATATTGAAAGGATGGAAGAAAGTGAGAAAAAGATGAATAAAAAAATTATGGGTAGGTATTCCCGCCTATCACATGGGCCCCTACAAGAGTTATGGTGTGGAGAGAGATATATCTTAGTAGAGGCACTGGATTTTATTTATAGGTGTAGGAGGAAGGAAGATTTTTTATTTTTTTCATATTGGACTAATTAAAAGAAGAGGCAATAAGAAAGGAGCCAATAGGTTAAGGAGCTTGCTTCTCATCCATTAATCTTTAAGTCGCGTTTACACTTGGATCCATATGAGAGGTTATCTTTTAATCTAGGCCCTTGATCTTTAAGTCATGTTCATACTTGGATTTATGTGAAAGGTCTTATTTAATTCTAGACCCTTGATCAAGAGGAGGTTACTTCTCATCCCTTCATGAGTAAGTTGTGTTCATAGTTGAATAGAAGTTGGTTGCCTGATTCACTTGAATCTGAGCCAATTTGAGTTTAATTTGAATCCTATGATCCCAAACTCTTAGTTACCTATAAAGTTAATTAGAGAGCATCAAATTCTTAATAAATAAGGAGCAATTAAATTAAATTTATGCTTCTAGCGACTTAATTTAAGTATTTATCATCGAGTATAGATCATTGTGTGCCATATAGATTGGTTGTCCTATTAACCAAGGAGTGTGAAGACACTGGTATGGCATGCAGGTGAGATGTATGGATATATCTGCACTGAATGTGATCGATTCTAGAGCTTTTCTACCATCAAGAATTGCTCCGATGGAATATGAGTTTAAATATTCCTTCGATCTGAGATCACCATAGTGACTTTCAAGCAACTCACTATGCTTTGGTGCCGGACTACTTGAATTTTTAATTTAGTGATGGAAGATTTTTGGGTACAGTCAAGTACTTGAGGAGTTGGTGCGTGAGTCAAGATAGGATTGACCACTCTTGCTTTCAGGAGCTGTGTTCAATAGTATTTCAATTTAGCAAAATCTTGATCAGGATAGTCTTAGTGAGGGGTCATGGGACTAATTGCTTTGAGACACGATTTGGATGTATCTTTCAGGATTGATAGTTTTAACTCTGAGTCATCCTATATATAGAGGTCAAAGAGATGAATTATGTGGTAACCATATTCACATTGTTTCTGAATGTTGTGATTGCACTATTCGGTCTATCCAGACATCGGGTACCATTACTACATGATCACTTTGATTAGTACAGAAAATTGGTTCCTATGCTACCGGCTTAAGTTCAAACTTGCTGGGTCACACGTACTAAAGGTTCATACCCAATTTGATGGCTGATTTAGAGAAGTTCAATTAGTGATTTGATCACTAATTGACTCAATTTGATTGAATAATTATTTTTGGATTAAGTCCAATTAAATTGGATTCATTTGGATTTGACTCGATTAGGTTATAAGATGACCTAATCGTTAAAGAGGTTTGATCCATGATCAAGGATTAGGCTTGATTAATTCTTGATTTAATTAGGATTTAACTAAACTTAAAGCCTAAATAAGTTGGGTTTAATGTGGTTTAATTGGGCCTAGCCAAATTAGTTTGGATTGGTTCAATTGGATGAGAAAGTTTGAGACTAGTTTGACTAGTCTTCCCATGCGCCACCTCACTAAGTTTTGCACCAAAGCTTTCATCACGAGAAAAGGTTTCTTATGAGATTTCTCCATGTAAGGGAGGGCATGCGATTTCTCCTTCTCATGCACCTTATGGATTGGTTTACTCTTGAATTCAAATAGGATCTGAATTCGAATGGCTAACCACTTAATCGAAAACCACTCCCTCATGCCTTCTTGGTTTATGCACATCTATAAAATATTGGTTTTTGGACGTGCACATAATAAAATGTAGAAAAAAATAGTGGGTATCATGACATTTGAAGAGAAAAGGTTTCTCTCATGCATGAGCCCTCCTCTGCATGAGAAAACTAGAAAAGAAAGAAAGAGTTAGGTGCAGGGTTTTGGGTGAGTGCATACCCTAGGATCTATCTAGGGTTTGGGAATCCAGTCTGTGAGTTACCAGGGTCATGAGTTCATAGATTTTAGTGGAAAGCCTCCTCTATATCTCTTCTACATTCATTGGGATCCAGAGTATTCGAAGATCCCATGAAGAAGATCAAAGGACTTTGATCTACATCAGCCGTCGAAGGATCCTGCATCGAGCTAGCACTCAAAAGGAGTTGAATGGGATCAGGGCCTCATGTGGATTATCCATGGAGGCCAGATGTGTGTGTGGCTGCATTGCGATGATTAGATCTACATCGAGGAGTTCAGATTATGGAGTTCGACTATCCATGAAAAGGTAATGTGTTCTAAATATGTAGAGCAGTAAAATAGTTTTACTGCTGACTATTTTTATTTTCAGATTTCATGCATGCATATATATTACATTAGATCCTATATTGCATAAAATTTTTAGATTAGATCTGTAGCTCTTATTATTAATTAGATTAATAATTATTTTTACTGCATATATTTTTTGAAAAAATTTTGAAAGTAGAGCTAGAAATCCTGCAAGCATTCCCATCAAATGGTATCAGAGCAGTAGGTTCTTTAATGTGTTATATATGCATGTTAAGATTATTTTTTAGATTAGATCTAAATAATAATCTGATCTGAAAAATAAAAATTCTAATCATATGGACTCCTATAAGGTTTATCCTTTATAGTAGAGAGGTTGTCCTAATACGTTGTGATCTATAAAATTTATTATAAAAACTTTAGATTAGATCTAATGATTTTTATGATGTATTTGAAGGGTTTAATCTGAATTTTATCATGAGTTAATGTTTAGATTAGATCTAAATTATTTCATGATTTTTTATGTAGTATAGATAGATTTAGATTAAACCTGAACAGAATCTTGGAAAGGTTCTATTCGCCAGTCGAGCCGATGTCTTAAGAATCGAGCCAACTCGATCAGCGTGTCAGCCTGTTATAGGTTCTCTGGCCTTCTATCCCAGTTGGCTTGGTCAGGAACCAAGCTAGCTCGGTTCTGTTCAAGTTGACTCGGATGAGATCCGAGCCAGCTCAATGTGTGTTAGGCCTCTAGCCTTCTGCTCAAGCCGATTGTCTCAGGAATTGAGTTAGCTCGACTTCTGCTTGGGCTAGTTTGGATAGGATCCGAGCCAGCTTGACTGAGAAGTTGGCTAAATATATTAAATGACTTGTTTTATATGATCAAACCTACAACTAGTGCTTGTTTATGAAATAAGCCAATCCATTTTTAAAATGAGTCAATCTATTTAGTGAAACAGTGCTAGGTTGTAAAGAATCTTTAAAAAAAATTAAAAAATATTTTTCAAAATGCTGAATCCCAACCCTCAGCTCAAAATTTAATTAAGAATTAAGTATTATGAATTAGGATCTAGAATTATAAATTAAAGATCCTAAGTCATTGATCATAAATTATGGGTTATTGGGTTAGTCGAATAGGTCCATTAATTGGGTCAGACCTAAGGTTAGCTAAAAAATAGACTTAATTAGAGTTATTGATCAAATCTAACCAAGAGTTGATTTAGATTAGGTCAAGGAATTTTTAGACTCAATTACAATTATTATAGTTGGTCAAGCCCATGCCTATAACGAGGATCAAATGGACTTGATTCGTGGTTACACGGTCGAATCCAAAATTGCTAGGTTGGTCTAATTGAAACTAATGAATCAGATGGTGTCTAAGATAAGTCTAGCAGTTTAGACCCATGATTTTTAATTGGAAGCTACTCGTACTGATTCGATCTTTGATGAGTTAATAGCATATCCCTTCCACTGATCTCACTTATCTGACCATCTTGGTAAATTAAGTTTTGATTGAACCACTTGGTGATTTAGGCTCACCAATGTTAATTAGGTAAATCAGTGTGATTGATTTAGGTGCTCCTAATGCCAGCTTGAATTAGATCCTTTTTAATCTGACTTGGTGAAGTCAGTGGGAGGATCGAAATTTGCTAGTCAATTCTTCTCTTTTCTTCTTAAAATTGATTAATTAAATCCTTTGAAATTATGAGGTCCTTAAAATGATAAAGTTATGATGATAACTAAGTCATAGCCTTCCATTAAGTTGAGTGATAATGAGTCCATTAGTTTAATAATCATTAGAGTTTCAAAGACCTGGTGCTTATTGACTAATAGAATTATCATTCATAATATGATAATTTAGTCGTGTCTTTCTAATGTTGGTCAGGTTGGTCGGCTAAAGTCGAGCCTGATCATTTGTTGGTTTGATGCACCAAATGTGGTCATATTAATGGTTGGACCTAACTAGGTCTATTCACTGGAGCCCAAAGCCTATTGATTAGATTTTTGGAGCAAAATTAAAAAATACTAGAAGTTGTTTAGAGAAACAATTGGTTATGAACCTACCCATAGATGCACATGGATTGACTAACCAAAGTTGGGCTCGTGTGTTGTTTGTATGGATTCTAGTACCCACTAAAGAATTAAGAGTAATTCCTCAAATTGGAGGTAGAGGCTACCTATTCGTATAAAATAGTGGAAGAACCTTTAGACTAAAGTCCAAGTCTTTAGAGTAAATAATTCATATAGTAATTAGGTCTATGATTTTTTTTTTATGCAAAAATAGCCACTACCCTATCGCTCTGGTCATTGTTAGACAATGACAAACTCATGAAACTCAACTTCGATAGCTGGTATTGAAAGTAGAAAATCATCCTAGAGCATGAACAAATCTTGTATGTATTGACTGATCTGACATCCAAGGAGCCAACCCCAAACACTAGAGGGATGGTTAGAGACACTTACCAAAAGTGGCTCAATGACCGCACCACCATTTGGTTCATAATGCTAGCTATAATGAATGATGAGTTGAGCCACAGGTTCAAGAATGCCTAGCTCGAGGAGATGATTCAAATGTTGAATGACTCCTTTGGCATGTCTGACGATGTTGAAAGCTACAAGACTAGTTATGTCATTTTCAACACTCGTATGAGGGATGAAACGTCAGTCACTGATCATGTATTATACATGATTGAGATCATTGAATGCCTGAGTAAGCTGGGCTTTTTCCTACATGAGCAGCTTGAAAAGGATGCGATCCTAAATTCTTTGCCCAAGTCTTTCCTTCCATTCCTTACTTATTTGAGAATGACAAAGCTTGTAGTGAACTATCATGGGTTATTGGGGTTGTTGTAGAACTTTGAGAAGGATCACTAACTCTAAAATGAGACATGAATATAGTGGGAGGGTCTTCTTTTGGTCCTTGATCCTTTAAGAAAGGAAAAAAAAATAAAAAGAAGAACAAGAAGGTGCAGCCGCATGCTAGGATGTTAGCACAGGGTCAAACCTATTGTTCCTATGGCTGCTCGGAGCCACAGCTGTAGATCCGATCTCTTGCATGAACCTGGGTGTTAATTTAGCAAATTAAAGAAGATCTAAGAAAGATGAGAGAAGCTAGGGTTTTGGCATCAGAACCAGAGAGAAGAGAGAAGAGAGTTAGGGAGAAAAGCTTAATTATATTCTTTTCCTTATTGTAAAAGTTATAATATCCTAGTTTATATACCTTAAAGTTTCTACATGAACCCTAATAAACCCCAACTTAAAAACTCTCTTAGGCAAACCAAATACATGAAAGCACTCACCGAGCCTAAGTCTCACATGCTCTCATCCCCTGGATCTAATCCCAATCCATACATGAATTAGCCCCCTTAAGACCTCTCAAACCAGGCCTTAAGACCCCTAGGATCAACCTAGACCCTAGCCCAAAATAGCCCCTTGCATAACTCTGCCCATGCACTGAGTTGGCTCAGTCTCAGCACAGAGCCGGCTAAGTTCCACGGGGTCGGCTCAGCTTGAAACTGAGCTGGCCCAGTCCTATGCTATGCCTGTAGTCTCGACCGCTCAGCTCTCTATTTTGCTTGTGCTTTGAGACTTAGTCGATCCAATTTTGAACTGAGCCAGCTAACCTATAGAAAATCTCCTTTCTACAATCTTAATTTTTCAGCTTTGGTTCCTTGCTCCACCTTGAATCCCAGGTCTCCGATGAAGGAACCAGATCTAGGATTTTATGGGTAGATCTTGAAACTTTTTCAAGATTGGACAGCGAAAGACTTAAACAAATTAAATATTTATTTAAATAAATATGTAAACACCTAGATCTCATATCTATTACATGATCAAGGCATGATATTAAATCAAAAATTAAAACATAAAGAAGAAGGAAAGGTTGATCATGTTAACCTAGATATATATAACATCTAATACAGCTATAAAATAACAGATCGAATCTATTACCCGAGCAAGTTAGGCATTCTAACTTGTTGATCCAGGCTTGAGGATGAAGTCATGAGCTGCACATATGTCTGGCCACTAGGAGTCATCCATACGAGCCTACGAACACGATCAGAGATCCTGATTCAGGAAATCAGGACAGTATGCTAGCACTATGCTGATCTCTTTTTAACGGTCGATCCGATGCTCTCTTCTTCGATACTTGGATACTCTAAAATACCAAAAGAAAAGAAAAAAGATTTGTGATGCCGAGATACCTCTCAAAAGCTCACAAAAAGGGAGGAAGAGATCTAGAATAAAAACCCTAGAAGAAGACCCTCTTCTTCTTTTTTGTTCTTTTTCTAGACACCTTGATTTGTATTTTTAATATCTCCATGACCTAGATGATTTTTTTCCTAATTTGTGTACACCATATATACCTCTCAAATATCTACAATACATGAAAATTTTAGCCAAAAATTCTCTTTAAATAAAGAGATATGTAGAGTCTAAGATTGGTCAAAAACCTAGACTAGGAATGTCCAAACATGGGAAGTTGTTGGGGCGCCCAACTCTTGGGCGCCCCCACCTTTTTTTCTGCCATGGACCAGAAAAGGGGGTGCATAAAAAATCCCTCTTTTACCATGGAAATCAGAGGAAATAAAGAAAGATGGGTCGGTACGCAATGGGAAGAAGATTTGGTCAACAAGGATTCTATCTCATAGAATCCTTAAGCAAAACTAATTTCCCATTTGACTTGGTCTTCCAACAAACATCCATATGAGAAATAGAAGAGAGAAAGGAGGGCATGAGAAGCATTTGGGCATGGAGAATTTTACGTAAAAACATAAAGAGAAAAGGGTGGAGCATGAGGATTAGGTGGCGTAAGGAATAGGAAGTCCTAGTCACACTAGGACTCCTATTTTGACTTGGTCAAACAAGATCTTTTAACCAAATAAAAATAAGAGTAAACCAACCCAATTAAATAAGGCCCTAACCCATTTAAGAACTTAATTAAATTAGATTAAACTAGATTTAATTTTAATTTAATTTTCTAATCAAATTAGAAAATTGGGTTGATCTGAGTCCGAGTTAGGCTAGGACTAGTTCTTCCTTATACTTGGCTTATCCAATAAGCCAATTGGACTTGATTCAATTAATTCCAAACCAAATCTAATTAAACCATATTTAATTAAACTTAATCTCAACCTATTGGCTTAATCAAATTGAGTCAATTAGCAATCGAATTGCTAATCGATCCTCCTACAATACTTGTACTAGGTAAACATCAATCGTATTGATCGTTTAATCCTAAAATGATTCTAAATCACTGATCAACTATCCGATTAGAACGTGTAGGTTCGAATCTAAGCCAATAACATAGGAATAAATTTTTGTACCAATCGAAGTGACCATCTAGCAATGATACCCGATGGTCGAATAGGTCGAAATGTGTAGAATACCATCCTTAGTACCCATGCGAATATAGTTTCCATATAATTCATCCCCTTGACCACAATGCCTATAGGACACCTCAAAGTTCAATTATCAAATCTGATAAGGTTGTCCATATTATATTTTAAAATATCAAAACCATCTGATGGATTATCTTGACCAAGGTTTTGCTATATTGAAATATAGCAATACATTCTTCTCCAACTCTTGGAGTGGTCAATTCCATCTTGATCACACTCCAACTTTGCAAGTACTTGACTGTGCCCAGAAGCCTTTCATTGCTGAATTAAAAATTTAGTTAGTTCGGTACCAAAGCATAGTGAGTTGCTTGCAAGTCAAGGAGGTGATCTCAGATCTAAGGGATACTTATACCTATATCCCATCAGAGACATTCTCGATAGCAGAATGCTCTGGAGTTGGTCACGTTCAATGACGATATACCCATACATCTCACCTATATGCCATACTAGTGTCTTTATACTTCTTGATTAAGAGGACAACCAACCTATATGGCATATAGCGACCTATGCTTGATAGATGCTGTCATCCTAATTAACGGCCTATCATTTGATCGTAAATAAATTTAAGGACTAATCGATAAATCCTCTCTTTATCGAAACGAAATAGTCCTAAGGACTTCATCACAACAATAGAGTTCATTAGAAGATGTAAATTTATGATGAAAAAAAAAGATGCCAAAATATTTTTATTAATTAATAAATCAATTATAATATTTCAACCGTCAGCAGACTGATGATTGGCTTTGGGACATAATTTTCAACAACTTTTACTTGTCCTAAAGCCACTCAGCATAGTATCTAATACCCATCTTCGACTTATGGTTGTTGAACTCTTTGATTGCCAGGGCTTTAGTGAAGGGGTTGGCTAGGTTCTCTTTTCCATCGATCTTCTGAAGGTCGACGTCACCACGATCCATGATCTCACAGACCAAATTGAAGCAGCGTAGAATGTGCTTTGTCTGCTGGTGTGCCTTCGGTTCATTTGCTTGAGCTATGGCACCAATGCTATCATAGTAGAGCAGGACTGGACCATCAATGGAGGATGCTACTCTAAGCTCAGTGATAAACTTCCTCAGCCACACAGCTTTCTTTGCTACATCTAATGCTGCCATGTACTCTGCTTCACAAACAAAGTCAGCCACTGTATGCTGCTTGAAATTTTTTCGGTAGATGGCTCCACCATTTAGAGCAAAGATATACCACGACACACTTTTTCTGTTATCATGGTTAGATTGAAAGCTAGAGTCTATAAACCCTATAAGCTTTAGATTTGACTCACCGTAAACCAACCATTGATCCTTAGTATTTCTCAAATACTTAAGGATGGTTTTAACCACATTCTAGTGATTTTTTCTAGGGTTAGACTAGTATCTACTCACTACTCCTAGTGAGTATGCCACATATGGTCTCGTACATATCATTGCATACATAATGGATCCTACTGTCGAAGCATATGGAATTCTACTCGTACACTCTCTCTCATCAAGAGTTGTCGGATAATTCCTCTTAGAGAGAGAAATTTCTTAGCCTATCGGGAGATAGCCCCTTTTGAAATTCTCCATGCTAAACCTTTTTAGCATAGTTTCTATATACGCGGACTGGGATATATCAAGCATCCTTTTAGATCTATCCCTATAGATCTTCATCCCTAGGATGTAGGATACTTCATCCAAGTCCTTCATGGAGGTGTGATGACAACTAGACTTTTATTCCTTGTAGTGTGGAAATGTCATTCCTGATTAAGAGAATGTCATCCACGTACAAAATAAGGAATACCACTGCTGGACTATTTGCCCATTTGTAAATGCAGGGTTCTTCTTCGTTCTTAACGAAGCGATACGTTTTGATCACTTTATGAAAATGCATGTTCCAACTTTGAGATGCTTGCTTTAATCCATAAATGGATCTTTGAAGTCTGCACACCTTGGACTCATCTGTGGATGTGAACCCCTTAGGTTGTATCATATACACCTCTTCGGTTAGCTCTTCATTTAGGAAAGTCGTCTTCACATCCATTTGTCGGATCTCATAGTCCAGGTGGGCAGCTATTGCAAGTATTATCCGAATGAATTTGAGCATTGCCACTGGAAAGAATGTCTCATCATAGTCAATACCATAATGTTGACGATATCCCTTGATAATCAGACGGGCTTTATAGGTCTTCACCTTTCCGTTTGCGCCTCTTTTTCTTTTGAATACCCATTTACACCCAATGGGTATAACCCCTTCAGGTGGGTCAACTAATGTCCATACATCATTGACCTTCATGAAATCCATTTTGGATCTCATGACTTCTAGCCATTTTTCATAGTCGGATCTCTGCATCGCATCTATATAAGTGATCGGATTCTCATCGTTCTCATCGAGTTCGATGGGATCACCATCCTGGACCAAGAATCCATAGTGTTTGTCCGGATGGCATGGTACTCTATTAGATCGCCTTAATGATGTGGGTTCACTAGGCTTCGGATCTGATCTGATCAAATCTGACTTAGGTTCAACATTCTGTGTCGAACTTTTTATCTGTTGAACTTCATCAAGTTCAATCTTAGAGGCAACAGTTCCTTCACCAAAGAACTTCTTTTTCAAAAAGATTGTCCTAAGGCTGACGAACACCTTTTATTCATTAGCATGGTAGAAATAGTATCCTTTAATCTCTTTTGGGTACCTTATGAATGTACACTTATCAGACCTAGGTCCAAGTTTATCTGTAATTAACCGTTTGACATAAGCTAGGCACCCCCAGATCCTGAGGTGTGAAAGTACTGGCTTACGTCCTGTCCATATCTCATATGGAGTTTTAACCATAGATTTACTTGGAACCTTGTTTAAAAGATAGCAAGCCGATTCGAGTGCATATCTCCAGAGAGATATTGGCAAGCTGACAAAATCCATCATAGATCGGATCATGTCTAACAGAGTCCGATTTCTCCTTTAAGATACACCATTATGTCGTGGTGTTTCTGGAGGAGTCCATTGGAAGAGAATCCCATTCTCTTCTAGATATGTGAGAAACTCACCAGAAAGATATTTCTCTCCTCGATCAGACCAAAGAGTTTTAACACTCTTTTCAGTTTATTTTTCTACTTCACTTCGGAATCATTTGAACATTTCAAATGAATCCGACTTATGATTCATCAAATAGACATATCCAAATCTGGATAGATCATCTATGAAAGTGATGAAGTAGACATATCCATCTTTGGCATTAGGACTCATTGGTCTACATACATCAGTATATACTAGTCCTAAGAGTTTAGTGGCTCTCTCACCTATTTCAGTAAAAGATGACTTAGTCATTTTACCAAGAAGACAGGATTCATAGGTTGGAAGCAATTCACAATCACTAAGTTTGAGGATACCCTCTTAAGCCAACTTGCTTATCCTGTTCTTGTTTATATGACCCAACCTATAGTGCCATAAATAGGTATTTGTCACATTATCTAATCTTGAATATTTGCTAGTTGAATAGACTACATTAATAGGTTGTCATAACATATATACATCATTATTCAATTATCCATAGAAAGCAGTAACACCATTCACAATGACATTACAAACTCATTTCTTTATTAAAATTTCATAATTGTTCATGACCAAAAGGCCTATAGAAATGATCTTTGAAAAGAAATTAGGACAGAAATGACAACTACTAAGAACAATGGTATGAGATTCAAATACAAGTTTCAAAATTTCTAAAGCTAGAACTAGAACTGGTCTTCCATCTCCAACATTCAGGAATCTCTCGTGTTGCTTGAATCTTCTATTGATCTGCAATTCCTGCAATGAATTGGAAATATGATAAGGGCTTTTGGTATCCAATATCCAGTCAGTAATATCACACATAGAGAAATTGCAAGGAGTTATCATATAAATACTTACCCAGCAACAGCTTGCTTCTTCCTTTGCCTGTTCGGATCCAGCGAGGTAATGTACTGAGGACAGTTCCTCTTCCAGTGCCCTCGCTTCTTGCAGAAGAAGCATTCGGCTTAACTCTTATCAGGCTTAGTTTTTTGGATCTGAGCCTGCATAAATGTCCTAGCCTGAACATACACCTTCTTGGCTTTCTTCTTCTTATTCTTCTTCCCTTTTCTAAAGGATCAAGAATAAGAAGACGAACCTCCCACTAGGTTCACTGACTCTTTGTGGATCTGGTGATCCTTCTCAAAGTTCTGAAGTAATCAAAGTAACCCGTGGTAGTCAACTTTAGGCTTTGACGTTCTATAATGTGTAAGGAATGGGAGATAAGACTTAGGCAGCGAGTTCAGTATTGCATCTTTCCCAAGTTATTTGTGCAAGAAAAAGTCGAGCTTGTTCAAGCGCTCTATTAGCTCGATCATGTACAATGCATGATCAGTGATAGAGGCTCTGTCCTTCATTCTAGTGGTGAAGATGGTGCAACTAGTCTTGTGCCTCTCAACATCATCGAGTGTGCCAAAAGAATCCTCTAACACTTAGAGCATTTCATTTGGCTAAGCTATCTCAAACCTGCGACTGAACTCCTTACTCATCGTAGCCAACATAATACAGTGCACCATGGTTCAGACACTGAGCCACTTCTGATAAGTGTCTCTGACCGTTCCACGTGCCTTGACAGCTGGCTCCTCAGGTGCAAGATCCATCAGCACATATAGGATCCATTCATGCTCCAGGATAATCTTCAACTTTCGGTACTAGCTACCAAAGTTGGATCCCACCAACTTATCATTGTCCAACAATGATCGAAGCGATAGGAAAGTGGCCATATTTGCACCAAGAAAAAGCATAACCTAATTTGTAATTGATTTATTAAACCTAGAGATTTAGACTTTAATCAAAAGGGTCTACCACTATTTTATTTGAATTGATAGCCTCTACCTCCAATTCAAGGAATTACCCTAATTCTTTAGTGGATACTAGAATCCACATAGACTGTACACAAGCCCAACTTTGGTTGGCCCATCCATGTACATCTAAGGGTAGGTTCATAACCAATTATTTCTCCAAATAATTTTCAATAATTAAATTTTGCCCCAAGCCCTGATCAGTTGGCTTTGGCCTTCTCAGAAAAGCGTCCAGTTAGGTCCAACCATTAACATGACCATACATGGCCATCCAACCAATGAATGATCAAGCCTAACTTTGGTTGGCCCACCTGACCATCATTTAGAAAGATGTATCCAAGAGATCATATAATGAATGATAATTCTATTAATTGATAAGCACCAGGCCTTTAGGCCTCCAATGATTATCCAATTGATGGACCCATTATCATCCACTTTAATAGGAGGCTATGATCCAGTTATCATATAACTATTTCATTTTAGGGATCTAATAATTTTAGAAAATTTATTTATAGAAGTGAGTAGGTTAGATTAACTAGCTTGTCATGATCCTTCCATTGGCTTTACCAAGTTAGCTTAAGGAAGATTACTAGCAGGCTGGTCTAGGAGCACCTAAATTAGTCACACTGATTTACCTAGCTGACATGGGTCAACTCAAATTATCAGGTGATCTGATCAAAACTCAATCTCACCAAGATACCATCAAAAATGGCCAGGTAAGCAGACTGCCAATTAAAAACCACCAATCGTATGTGCCAAACATATCGTAGACACCAACTAGTTTAATTAGTCTTGATTATATCAACCTAACAGTTCGAGCTAGACCTTTTAACCAAGAATCAAGTCCATTTGGTTCTTGTTAAAGACATGGACTTGACCAACTACAACTACTATAATTGATCTAGAGAATCCTTGACCTAATCTAAGACAACAATTGATTAGATTTAGTCAATTCTCTAATTAAGTCCATTCTTTAATCTAACCTTAGCCTTAGGTCTAACCCAATTAATGGACCTAATCCCCATTAACCATTAACCCAATGTGTTATGATTCGTGTTATAGGATCTTCAATTTACAATCCTAGAACCTAATTAAACAACTTCTTAATTCTTAATTAAGTTTTGGACTGAGGGTTGGGGTTTGGCTTTTCAAAAATGATTTTCATATTTGTAAAATATTTTTACAACATAGTTTTATCAACCAAGTTGCATGTTTGATTCATAATCAATATGCAAGAAAAATAAACATAAAACTACTTTAGATCTAATCTAAACAGGTTCATGTAATTGAAATAGTTTCAATAATAATCAATCATAAATCTCCTTAGATCAAATCTAATATATTTATGATGATTAAAATTAGATTAAAATATTTTTAATTAGATCATAAAATCTTTTAGATCTAATCTAAAATTTTATGATCAATATTTTAGATCAGCACATACTAGGACAACCTATCCACTATAAGAGGTAAACCTTACAGCAGGACAACTTTATGGCAGTCTGTGCAATCTAAAATATTTTATTTTTAGATTTAAAACTATTTTAAATCTATTAAATTATAAATAAAATTAGATTAAATCTAATAAATTTATGATTAGAGTTAGATCATCATGATAGGATAACATTTTCACTATAAGGGATAAATCTTACAGCAGGACAACCTTATAGCAGTTCATGAGATCTAAATTTTTTTTTAATTTTTAATTTAATAATTAGATTATAAATTAGATCTAATCTAAGAAATAATCTAAATATATACAAAAATTATGTAATAAGAATCTTGCTCTGATACCAATTGAAGGAACCAGATCTGGGATTTCACGGATATATCTTGAAACTTTTCAAGATCAGACAGCTAAAGACTTAAATAAATTAAATATTTATTTAAATAAATATGTAAATATCTAGATCTTAGATCTATTACATGATCAAGGTATGATATTAAATCAAAAATTAAAACATAAAGAAGAAGGAAAGGTTGATCATATCAATCAAGATATATACAACATCTAATGCAGCTATAAAATAACATATCGGATCTATTACCTGAGCAAGTTAGGCATTCTAACTTACTGATCCAGGCTTGAGGATGAATTCATGAGCCGCACATGCATCCATCCTCTAGGAGTCATCCACACGAGCCCACGAACACGATCAGAGATCCTGATGCAGGAAATCAGCACAGTATGCTAGCTCTATGCTGATCTCTCTTCGATGGTCGATTTGATGCTTCCTTCTTCAAAATATGAACACTCCAAAATATCAGAAGAAAAGAAAAAAGATTTATGATGTCGAGACACCTCTCAAAACCTTACAAAAAGAGAGAAAGAGATCTAGAACAAAAATCCTAAAAGAAGACCCTCTTCTTCTTCTTTATTCTTTTTCTAGACACCCTGATTTGTGTTTTTAATATATCCAAGACCTAGATGAATTTTTCTCTATTTTTTCTACACCAAAGAGATCTCTTAAATGTATACAATCCATGAAAATTTCAACCCAAATTTTTTTTTAAATAAAGAGATATGTAGAGTTCAAGATTGGTCAAAAACCTAGACTAGGAATGTCCAAACGTGGGAAGTTGTTGGGGCACCCAACTCTTGGGCACCCCCATCTTTTTTTCTACCACGGACCAGAGAAAGGGGCACATAAAAAATCCCTCTTTTACCATAGAAATCAAAGGAAATAAAGAAATTTGGGTTGGCACACAGTGGGAAGAAGATTTGGTCAACAAGGATTCTATCTCATAGAATCCTTAAGCAAAACTAATTCCCCTTTTGACTTGGTCTTCCAACAAACTTCCATATGAAGAATAGAAGAGAGAAAGGAGGGCATGAGAAGCCTTTGGACATGGAGAATTTTATGTAAAAATATAAAGAGAAAAGGGTGGGGTGTGAGGATTAGATGGTGCAAGGAATAGGGAGTCCTAGTCACACTAGGACTCCTATTTTGACTTGGTCAAACAAGATCTTTTAACCAAATAAAAATAAGAGTAAACCAACCCAATTAAATAAAGCCCTAATCCATTTAAGGACTTAATTAAGTTATATTAAATTAGATTTAATTTTAATTTAATTTTTAATCAAATTAAAAAATTAGATTAACCTGAGTCCTAGTTAGACTAGGACTAGTTCTTCCTTATACTTGGCTTATCTAATAAGCCAATTGGACTTGATCCAATCAAGCCCAAATCAAATCTAATTAAATCATGTTTAATTAAACTTAATCTCATCCTACTGGCTTAATTAAATTAAGCTAATTAACAATCAAATTGCTAATCGATCCTCCTGCAACACTTGCACTAGGTCAAACATCAATCGTATTGATCGTTTAACCCTAAAACGATTCTAAATCGCTGATCAACTATTCGATCGGAATGTAAACTCTAATGTGTGTGATCTCATAGATCCGAATCTAAGTCAGTAGCATAGGAATAAATTTTTATATCAATCAAAGTGACCATTTAGCAATGATATCCGATGGTCGGATAGGTCGGAAGGTGTAGAATACCATCCTTAGAACCCATGCGAATATAGTTTCCATATAATTCACCCCCTTGACCACAATGCTCATAGGACACCTCAGAATTCAACTATCAACTCTAATCAGGTTGTCCACATTATATTTTAAAATATCAAATCTATTTGATGGATTATCTTGGCCAAGGTTTTGCTATATTGAAATACAGTGATACATTCTTCTCCAACTCTTGGAGTGGTCAATTCCATCTTGATCACACTCCGACTTCACAAGTACTTGACTATGCCCAGAAGCCTTCCATTGCTAATTTAAAAATTCAATTAGTCTAGTACCAAAGCATAGTGAGTTACTTGTAAGTCATTGAGGTGATCTCAGGTCTAAGGGATACTTATACCTATATCCCATCAGAGACATTCTCCACAGGAGAATGCTCTGAAGTTGGTCACGTTCAATGACGATTACCCATACATCTCACTTGTATGCCATACTAGTGTCTCCATACTTCTTGGTTAAGAGGATAACCAACCTATATGGCATATAGAGACCTATGCTTGATAGACGTTGTTGTCCTAATTAACGGCCTATCATTTGGTCGTGAACAAATTTAAGGACTAATCGAAACATCCTCTCTTTATCGAAACTAAATAGTCCTAAGGACTTCATCACAATAATGGAGTTCATTAGAAGATGTAAATTTCTGATGGAAAAAAAGATGCCAAAATATTTTTATTAATTAATAAATTAATTACAATATCTCTCTTAATTTTTTGACTTTGGTTTCTTGCTCCATTTTGAATCCCAGATCTCTGAAGCACCAACCAAGCCCCTTGAGGCCCTCAATACCCGAACCTCAAGCCCATAGAGAGTTACATGCTGCCTCCACCTTAGGATAACTCCTATCCTAGCCCTAGGACCACACCTATCCTAGACTCTTCGGAGCCCTCACCCTGCCTCCGCTCGTGGCCTCCCATGACTTGGGAGCACCACACCACCTACAATCTCCACATTGGTATGCCCAAGCCTTGCCACCCCTAGTAACATCCTCCTACACGATCCTGCTATCCCTGCATGTCCTAAAAGCCCCTCGTGCTCACCTTGCCACTGCCATTCTTTTTCAACTACTGAGCTCCCTTTGAGGCCTTCGGGATGACCGCTTCCACCACTGAAGTCCTTGGCCATTTCTCTGCACCATCTTTGGAGTAGTAGGTATCCTTCTACTTGGCAGCTACATCATTTATCCTGGACTTCCTTAGAGATCATGCAACATTCTTTTACCGGCACTCGCCGTATATCCTGATGCTCCACTAGACACTATCCCCTCAGAGCCACGTCTATCTTCCCGCACAATCCTCTCCACCTGGATCTGTACAGTCCCGGCACTGATGCTGGGATATAGGTCCTCCCTCTGCATCCCCTACTCTAAACTCCATCAGTGAAGCCACCTCTGCTTGGTGCTCCACCTAAAACTGAAGTCCCCTGGTGTCGTAGAAGCTGACTCTATCTTCGAGTCCCCTGAGGCCAACTATCCAATGATGCACTACTGGGCCTGCCGCTGTACCTCGAACACCATCACTGACCCTTTGGATCCTTTGCACTCTGCAGATCTATCCAAAACCATCTTAGATATACCGCACCATGCAGGCTCCTCCGAGACCACCAAGAGCTCATCCGAATCTTCACTTTTAGTGATTATACTGATGGAATCCGAGCTTTCTCCTCTCTTGCACTTCTTCCAAAGTGGACACTCCCACTTAAAGTGCTCTACTTCTCCACACTTGAAGCATCTCTTGGACCTCTTGCTGCCCCTTTATTCATCCTTCTTCTTTCCTTTTCTATGCTTCTCTGAAACCACAAGACTCTCCTAGAAGACCTTCCTCTTCATCATCCATTCCCGCTGTTTGTTGGATTTGAGCATTGATATGATCTCCTCGTACACCAGTGTCTCCTTACCATACAGCAAAGTTGTCACCAATGGATCGAAGCTCTCGGATAGCGAACACAACAACAATAGACTCTTGCCCTTCTCTTCTAAATCCATCCCTATATTAAGCAAGTCCATGCTCATCCCGTCGAACCGCTGAATATATCCTACAACATCTTCATCCTCCTACATCCGAAGGTTATACAGTTGCTTCTTCAGCATCAACTTATTGCACATGTTCTTCTCCATATATAACTGTTGCAACCTCGACCATAATCCCTTGGATGTTCTCTCCTCCAACACACTATACAAAACCTCATCCTCCAAACAAGCCCTAATCATGGCACATGCCCTTTTCTCTAAGGACATCCACTCCTTATCTGTGATCTTCTCTGGCCTATCTTTCAAGATCGAATTTAACCTCATCTAAACCAATAGATCCTCCATCTTTACCATCCACATTGTGAAACTTCTCTTTTCATCAAACTTCTCTAATCCTACTTTTAACCCACTATTTTTCATGATCAATCCAAATCAAATAACAACAAACAGATAGATTTGAGAAATACCTTGACTAGAAATGGTGGACAGTAGCCCTATGATCTCTTTCTTCCTCACGAAGCCTGGAGAAAGCCTTTAGATCTGAATCTCTTTGCTGATCTTTACTAAAAATTGATCTTCTTTCTCTTTCATGCTCAACTTGGCTCTGATACCAATTATTATTTTTACGACTGCTTGGAGCCACAGTCGTAGGTCCAAACTCTTGCATGAATTTGGGTGTTAATCCAGTAAACTGAAGAAGATCTAAAAAAGATAAGAGAAGCTAGGGTTTTGGCATCGAAACCAGAGAGAAGAGAGAAGAGAGTTAGGAAGAAAAGCTCAATTATATTTCTTTTCTTATTGTAAAAGTTACAATATCCTGGTTTATATATCTTAGAGTTCCTACATGAATCCTAATAAACCCCAGCTCAAAAACTCCCTTAGGCTAACCCAATACATGAAAGCACTCAACGAGCCTAAGTCTCACATGCTCTTATCCCCTGAATCTAATCCCAATTCATACATGAATTATCCCCCTTAAGATCTCTCAAACCAGGCCTTAAGACTCCTAAGATCAACCCAGACCCTAGCCCAAAACAGACCCTCGCATAACTCTGTCCATGCACTGAGTCGACTCAGTCTTAGTACTGAGCCAACTAAGTTTCACTAGGTTGGCTCAGTTTGAAACTGAGCCGGTCTAGTCCTGTGCGGTGCCTGCAGTTTCGAAAGCTCAGCTCTCTATTTTGCTTGTACTTTAAGACTTAGCCGACCCAATTTTGGACCGAGCCAGCTAACCTACAGAAAATCTTCTTTCTGCAGTCTTAATTCTCCGACTTTGGTTTCTTACTCCATCTTGAATCTCAGGTCTCCGAAGCACCAACTAAGCCCCTTGAAGCCCTCAATATCTGAACCTCAAGCTCATGGAGAGTTACATGCCGCCTCCACCTTAAGACAACTCTTGTCTTAACCCTAGGACCACACCTATCCTAGCCTTTCCGAAGCCCTCACCCTGGCTCCGCCCGTGGCCTCCTAAGGCTTAGGAGCACCACATCACCTATAAAATCAAGAAGTGCAAGCCTGACCAGAGCCAAGTGGAATACTTCTTTTGCAAGAAGTAAGGGCATTGAAAGAGGAACTATCCTTAGTATATTGAAAGCAGAATACTTCTTTTCCAGTACATACTGATGTATGTGGTCTCATGAGCTCAAGTGCTAGAGGTGGATATTTCTACTTCATAATCTTCATAGATGACCTATCTAGGTTTGGGTACATCTACTTAATGAAGCATAAATTGAAGTCATTTAAAATTTTCAAACTATTCCTTAATGAGGTAGAAAAATAAACTAGAAAGAGTATTAAAACTCTTCAATCTAATCGAGGAGGTGAGTATCTTTTCAATGAGTTTCTAACATATCTAGGAGAGAATGAGATTCTCTTCCAATGGACTTCTCTTGGAATACCACAGCATAATGATGTGTTTAAAAGGAGGAATTGGATCCTGTTGGACATCGTTCGATCCATGATGGAATTTGTCGGTCTGTCGATCTCCCTCTGGGGATATGCGCTCAAGTTAGTTTGTTATATTCTGAATAGGATTTCGAGTAAGTCTGTAGCTAAAATGCCATATGAGATATGGATAGGGCATAAGCCAGTACTGTCGTACCTTAGGATTTATGGGTGTCTGGCTTATATCAAATATTTAGCAATGAACAAGCTCAGACCTAAGTTTGACAAGTGTAGCTTTATTGGGTATCCAAAAAAGATCAAAGGGTATTACTTCTATCTTAGATAAACAAAAGGTGTTTGCCAGTCTTAAGGTAGTCTTTTTAGAAAAGGAGCTCCTTGGTGAAGGAACTAATACCTCTAAGATCAAACTTGAGGAAGTTTAGTAGGTAAAAAAATCAACACAAGTAGCTGAACCTAAACTGGATTTGATTAGATCAAACTTGGAGCCTAATAAACCTGCACCCTTAAAGCAATCTAGTAGAGTACTACTTTAACCAGATAGATACTATAGTTTTTGGGTCCAAGATGAAAATCCTATCGAACTCGATGGGAATAATGAGGATCTGATCACCTACATAGATGCAATGCAGAGATCCAACTCTAAAAAATGGCTTGAGGTCATGAGATCCAAAATAGAATCCATGATGGTCAACGATGTATGGATATTGCTTGACCCATCCGAAGGGGTAAAACTCCTAGGGTGTAAATGGGTCTTCAAAAGAAAAAGGAGAATAGACAAAAAGGTGGAGACGTATAAAGCCTGTCTGGTTGCCAAGGAATATCGTTAGCATTATGGTATTGACTATGACGAGATATTTTTTTCTATGGAAATGCTCAAGTCCATTCAAATCATGCTTGCCATAGCTGTCCATATGGACTATAAAATCTAATAGACGGATGTGAAGATAGCTTTCCTGAATGAAGAGTTGGATGAAGAGATGTATATGATACAACCTGAAGGATTCACATCCATAGATGAGTCTAAGATTTGCAAGCTTCAAAGGTCCATATATGGACTGAAGTAGGCATCTCAGAGTTGGAACATATATTTTGATAGGATGATTAAGATGTATGGCTTTGTTAAGAATGAAGAAGAGCCCAGCATATGTAAGTGGGCTACTGATCCAACGGTTGTACTCCTCATTTTGTATGTAGATGATATTCTCTTAATCAAAAATGATGTTTGATCGCTGTCGCAGGTAGTCAAAAATAAAACTTAACTCACTACTATATAGATAGGATGAATTAGGATCAAATCCATAGGAATCACATTAATTATATTTAAATTATAAATTAAAAATGATTAGAATTAATTGAAAGTTGATTAATTAAAAGACTACTTAAATTAATTAAGAAAGTAAATTAAATAGCAAATTAATTAAGATGGAGTTGTAGGTATGGAGATGGATTCTCAGGATTTCAATTGATCACTTATTTGATAGTTGGTATTCTTTTAAATATGCTTTAATTGATATCTAATCAATAAAGATATAATCTATCTTAGAGAGCACAGCCTATACCCTTAGATCACAGCCCGTTCCTTAAAGTTATAGGCTAGTCTAAATTGATTTAGATATAATACCAAGAATTAATCTAAATATAATCTATCCCAAGAGCATGAACCATACCCATAGACCATGGCTCGTTCCAAGGATAATAAACTATTCTAGATTAATTATAAGAAAATAAAGATATTAAAATATTATAACTAAAAATAGTCTTTATTATAAATTAAAAAAGAATACAAAAGATGAAAAATAGCAAACACCATTAGAATAAGATCATAATGATCTCTTGAGAAAGAGAGGATCAGTCGGACATTGGAAAGCTTCTCGTTGAAATCTTCATCCTGGAGTTTTGTAGAAGAATCTAGGCAGCAATAGGTGATAGAAATTCAAAATAGGAGAGAAGTTTTGATGGAGATGCAGGCTTTGGTGTTGGTTTGAAGAAAGAAGAAAGAGAAATTTTGAGAGAGAATTAGGGAGAGAGAGCTTGCTGTTGGTGAAAGAAGGGCTTTGGAGGGCTTATTCCCCCAAGGGGGAGGGTTGATGTCTCGTTGGTTTGCCTTTAGGAAGATTTTTATAGAGAGAAAAGGAGAGAAATTAGGTTAAAATTAGAGAAAAACCAAGAAAATAGAGTTTGGATCAGATTTTGCTGCCTGTGATAATTTTCTGTCATTGGATTAGATTTCAATGGTCTAGATTTAATCAAAATCTGCATTCTGTAGCTTAAATAGGATCTAAATTAATTCTCGACCATCAGATCAGTTAATTGGATGATTTTGGACTATCAGATGGATGCCAGATCTCTTGAAGTAAGTCGAAAATGTGTTTTAGATGTTGGATCCCGACCGGCGCTAATTTTGACCATCGGATCGTGCAAAATTGCTGGATGTCTTTGAATCAAACCGAGAAACTATGCTGGCCGTTGGATCTCAATCAGAACAAACGTCCACCATCCGATCATGCAAGTACTATTCCTATAGACCGCATAGATCGACTGCACTAATGCCACAACCAATCATGCTATGCTTTGCTTGAGAAAATTATCGTTCTATCCCTATGAGACACGATGGATTTTTGGTGAAACCCTTAAGGATCCAGGTTTGCCACGTGGTGCGCTTTGGTTTGTCATGTCTGCTGAGCTGGCCGGTCCATGATAGGATCTGTGGACTGGCCAACTAGTCTACCGTGCACTGGTGGGCCAAATGAGCTAAATTTTTGGGCTTTTTATATTTTTTCTATTTTTTCTTTATTTTTCCTTCGAAACTCCATTCTAGGTTCAATTTAGGTCTGATTCGCTTCAAATTTATTTTGTTGTGATCCATAAATCGAGCTTTTCTCATCCATAAATCTTTTTTCTATAAAAGATAATATAAAAATATTAATTCTTAAGAAATAATGATAAATTAATAAATGAATTAATACTGTTATACATATATTTTATATGTTCATCATACCCCTCAACTTAAACTTTTGCTCATCCTCGAGTAAAGCAAATAAATTAGCAATATATACCAACTCAATCTTGAATTAAAAGTTAGGTTAGATACTCCTAAAAATAACTGATACTTGGCTAGACCATTAAAGAGGTACATCGTCAGATTACTAATTCAACCTAATTAGTGGTTGAGTGATAGCTATAGAATTTTTTAGAAATCTTCTTTCACCAACTCTCTACTTTTCTCTTTAAATTCTCTAACTTGATATGGGCTGGATTTATTTTCTTCTTACAATTTAGTCCCTTTATTATCCACTTTTTTTTATTTTTTTTTTAGATTCTTGCATCCCCACCTTTTGACACGAACCACAATACTTAGGCGAAGGGGTCTGGTTACTTAGTGAATTTTTTTTTTTTAAGCAGCTTTTAAGGAAAACTTTTACATAGTTTGACCTTTCCATCCAACTCTCATGAAGTAGATTTTTTATTGAAATCAATAAGAAGAAGGTTCTAAAATCACTCTTAAAATTTGATTTGGTCTAAATCCTACCATTTATTAGGCTTCCTTAATAATTTACTCCTTAGTATTTCTAAAATTATCTAGACCATTAATCATTCATTAATTAGGGTGTCTAATTAACTCTTAATCAAAACAAAGTTTGAGTATATAAAGCTAATTATTTCAAATCATACTTGAGGACTCATAAGTTTTAAAGTTAGTTATTCTCCCCCCAACTTAACTTCCATTGTTCTCAATAGAAGAAGAGAAAAAATAAAAATATTTTTCAAGAAGGGGTACCATCTTGATGCGGGACAGCCTAAAAAAAAAAAAGAAAAGAAAATGCAAAGCTTCCTTCCGTTCATCAACAACAAACCACGTCTGGTCATGGCACATTATTCTTAGGATAGACAGTATAGTTGCCTATACTCTGCTCAGAAGGCATGACTAATTGACATGGGACCAAAGCACGATAAATCTAAATGATGCTGATGAATGCCATTTTAGAGATCAATAAATAACTAGCAATAATAAAGTAAATAGACAGATAACAAAAATTAAATATGCTCATGAATAATTATAAAAAAAATATATAAATGGAATGAAGGATAGCAAGAAATTAAGTCAGTAAGAAATCCAAAAAAAGATAAGAAGAATCCAGATCGTAGTAGTTAAGAAACTATCTTGATTAGGGCACTTAATCTTTTAACCAAGTAGATCTATCGATAAAGAACTGGATCTTTACCAACATCAGATCTAAAAAAAGATAAGTAAAAAAATCAAAGATCAGTTGAGAAGGAACAAAGGTCCTTGTCAATATTTGATCTATAGAATAATAGATCACTCTTTCTCTCTCTACATGATAGATAAAAATCTTGAAGGAGACAGATCTTCTTTTGGTGGAATAGGCTTATGT
Source organism: Cocos nucifera (assembly GCA_006176705.1). NCBI lineage: Eukaryota > Viridiplantae > Streptophyta > Magnoliopsida > Arecales > Arecaceae > Cocos > Cocos nucifera. The sequence goes on from QRFJ01004637.1 coordinate 39,911, forward strand.
AGGTAGATGGTGAAGACGAATCGGGATCGTACGAACACTGAATCTCAAGAAAATGAAGATTAAAGAGATAGAAAAAGGTGGGCCTCACACCCTCCCCTCGTGGGGCGATTTTGGGTCTCATACCCTCTCCCTCTTGGAGCGACCAACACAAGTGTTTATGAGAATTGTGAATTGATTCATTCATTTCTCATTCATAAAAGATACATGGGTTTATATAGGATCCTAGGGGTCCTATTTCTTTAGGAATCCTATTTTCTTTATAACGAAAAAATCAACCCTCCCAACAAAAAAGTAAAACATTATGTATGGTTTCCAAATACAATAATATATCATATCTATCTTTTATGGAACCATAGGGAAGAAATCAGTCTTTTAACAAAATAAGTAAGAAATTAAGAGCTCCTAAGGAATCCTAGGAAAGAAAAGAAACTCCATATGGGCGCTTGATGCCTAGCATAACTTGGCATGAGGATCCTTGGGCATGTTACATGCTGGCGTGTATATTTTCTCCCTAGGCGTGTGGAGAGTGGTGGCTCCAAAGATGACATGGACCAAGCTTGCTTCTTTATAATGGTTTCTTTCCAAATAAGGCTCAATCCAAAATAAACCCAAGTATGGTCCTATGGACCCAAAACTAAATGCATCAAAAGAACTAATTGTTTAAATCAAAAGGACTAGAACTAAATAACTGAAGTAGAGTTATTCTGATATGACTTCTTCAATCCAAACTGAATCTAAATTATGTTGCCAACTTTTGATAGCTCTGGTGTCCGCACCAATTCTCTCGGGGTGGGGAGAACTCGATCCTGTCGAGTGGGGGTCGATTTTGCTCTGGTGATGCTTAAGCAAATCGAGATCAATATGCTATAGCTCTTCTCGAGTGATCCAGATATCCTCGGGCTCTGATCGATCTTGCCATCTAACTAAGTACTGCTGATAGCCTCGACTCTGGATGGAGATGATCTGCTCATCCAAAATTCTCTCAATCTGATCATGCTTTGACATTTTGGTCAGTGGACATTCAAGAATAGGCTCTCTCTTAAAGGTTGGTTCAAGCTCAAATGACTCACTAGGTATCCAAGTTGGCTCTTTATAAGCGATGAGATCTGCAATGTTAAAAATAGAGCTAATCCCAAAATCAGAAGGTAAGTCCATAACATACGCATTTGGTCCGATTTTCTTTAAAATCTTAAATGAACCTGCTCCTCAAGCATGTAACTTCTTGATGGTTCCTGGTGGAAATCATTCAGGCCTTATTCGAACCATCACATAGTCTCCTTCTATAAACTTTTGGGCACATCGATGAGAATCTGCATTTTGTTTATAAACTTTATTACTAATACTAATTTTTTTATTGATCTCTTTATATAAACTCTTGACATGCTGTGCAAATGATTTTGTAGATTTGAAAATTCTAGCATGCATGGGCAGTGGGATAAGGTCTATTAATTTTCTAGGTTGATATCTATGAACTACTTCCTCGGGATGATCTATCTTAGGGTCCTCACGAACTTCTCTGATAGCAATCATCCAAACTGATGATCCTTTACTCACGGTCATCTCTAATTTCTTAGCACCTATTAGATGGAGTCTTTTCTTTTCGATGTTTTCTTTTGGTCCACCATCTATCTTTCTATTGGTAGCCTTAGAAGGGGAAGGATTGATCGTGATCTTCTTATCCTTATGAGTGAAACTACAGGAGTTGATTCGGCCATAAATTGTAACATCATTATCAAACAGCCAAGGCCGACCTAATATGATACTTCCGACTTTCATGGGTAAGACATCGCACCAAACATGATCTTGATAAGAATGGAGCTGGATGGGAACACGGCATCTAATTTTGATGGAAATAGAGGAGGAATCTATCCAAGACACATGGTATGGATTGAGATGATCTATAGGAGCTAATCCTAATCGCTTAACCATGTCGATGGAGATAGCGTTGATATAGCTACTGCTATCAATGATCACCTTACAAATTTTATCACTAAATTTTATGAAGGTATGAAAAATAGAAGTCCTACGCCAGTCTTCACTCTCCTTAGTCTGTGCTAGGACATCCTAATGACTCCAAGCCTAAGGTCTGACTCTGGTGCAACAAAACTTAGAATTTTCTTAGTACTCTCAAACTGCTCGACTAAGTCTGGATCAGCTTCATAAACTTCCTCCTCAATATTTTCTAGAGTTTTCTCTTCTAATTCTTCCATAAATAAGGATCGGTTGGAACATTGTGTAGCAAAATGACCGTAACCATGGCACTTGAAGCAATGGGATCGAGAACTACTTCCCTTAGATAACTCTCCTGTAACTTTTTTTTTCTTTATCTTCTTTTTTCATAATAGGATTTATAGGTGGAGGTCTATTACTAGGAGTCTGGGTAGTATTGGGTCTCGATCCAGAAGAGGTTACTTGGCAAGGTTCAAGATGATGGATGGTCGAATACCTAGAAAATCTCTCAAAGTCTAGGGCAAGCTGATAAGCTTGTTCTAATATGGTTATCTCTCAGAAAAAGAGCTCACGCTGGATATCTTCTCATAATCCAGCTCTAAATCTAGACAAAGTAACAATCCTATCTTCAGTTACTCCACATCTCATGAGGTACTCATCAAATCTCGTGATGTACTCTGTGATTGATCTATTTTCTTGAGTAAGTCTCTGCCACTGATCTAAAAGTCTTTGTTGGTAGAAGGTGGGAAGATATTTTTCTCTAAGTTTCTCCTTCATTTCATCTCAGATTTCTATCGGATCTTGTCTTCTCTGGTTGAGAAGATGTTCAACACTTTTCCAATAAAGTCGGACTTGTCTAACCAACTTCATCCTAGAAAACTTAACTCTTCTTGCTTCAGACATTTTGTACCATCCAAAATAGTGGTGTATGCCCGATTTCCAATCTAGGTACTCTCTTGGATCTAGACAACCATCAAAACTTGGAGCTTCGATCTTTACATTCCTAAGGACATGCTCATCCTGATCAAATTGGTTATGATGGGGGCGTGCTACTATAGGTCGATCTAGGTTGAGGTTCCTTCTTCTCTATCCTATAGGTAGTTAGGAAGACTCAGATTTAGATTATCTTTGTGTAGCTTCTTCTAGTACTATTATTCTTTCACTCATGGTTTTCATAAAATCTTTCATATCATCAAACTTCTTAGTTAGGGTATTAATGATGATTGCTGTATTAGGATCCATGTTGGTACTGGGTGAGAAAGTAGGATGTTGGTACTGGATACCTAATCTAGTGGTCATGCAAGTCCAGGATGCAGGAATAAGATGCAGTAAAAAAGAAAAAAAATATTGAAAAGTAAATTACAAAATTTAAATTATGAAAATTTAACTTGCAGGAATTTTAAATTATGGAATTTAAACTAAAGCCCTAACCAATCTGGCTCTGATACCAAATTGATATGGAACAACCTAAAAAAAAAAAAGAAAAGATAATGCAAAGCTTCCTTCCATTCATCAACAACAAACCACGTCCGGTCGTGGCACATTATTCCCAGGATAGATAGTATAGTTGCCTATACTCTACTCAGGAGGTGTAACTGATTGACATGAGACCAAAGCACGATCAATCTAAATGATGCTGATGAATACCATTTTAGAGATCAGTAAATAACTAGCAATAATAAAGTAAATAGATAGATTGCAGAAATTAAACATGCTCATGAATAATTACAAAAAAAAAATATAAATGGAATGAAGGATAGCAAGAAATTAAGCTCGCAAGAAATCCAAAAAAAGATAAGAAGAATCCAGATCGTGGTAGTTAAGAAACTTTTTTGATTAGGGCTCTTAATCTTTTAACCAAGCAGATCTATCGATAAAGAACTAGGTCTTTACCAACATCAGATCTAAAAAAAATAAATAAAAAAATTAAAGATCAGTTGAGAAGGAACGAAGGTCCTTGTCAATGTTTGATCTGTAGAATATTAGATCACTCTTTCTCTCTCTCCATGATAGATAAAAATCTTGGAGGAAATAGATCTTCTTTTGGTGGAATAGGCTTATGTAGGTAGATGGTCAAGACGAATCGAGATCATAGGAACACTGAATCTTAAGAAAATGAAGATTAAAGAGATAGAAAAATGTGGGCCTCACACCCTTCCCTCGTGGGACGATTTTAGGTCTCACACCCTCTCCCTCTCGGAGCGACCAACACTAGTGTTTGTGAAAATTGTAAATTGATTTATTCATTTCTCATTCATGAAAGATACATGGATTTATATAGGATCCTAGGGGTCCTATTTCTTTAGGAATCCTATTTCCTTTACAAGGAAAAAATCAACCCTCCCAACAAAAAAGTAAAACATTATGTATGGTTTCCAAATACAATAATATATCATATCTATCTTTTATGGAACCATAGGGAAGAAATCAGCCTTTTAACAAAATAAGTAAGAAATCAAAAACTCTTAAGAAATCCTAGGAAAGAAAAGGAACTCCATGTGGGCGCTTGATGCCTAGCACAATTTGGCATGAGGATCCTTGGGCATAGCACATGCTGGCATGTGTATTTTCTCTCTGAGCGTGTGGAGGATGGTGGCTCCAAAGATGACGTGGATCAAGCTTACTTCTTTATGATGGTCTCTTTCTAAATAAAGCTCAATCCAAAATAAACCCAAGTATGGTCCTATGGACCCAAAACTAAATGCATCAAAAGAACTAATTGATTAAATCAAAAGGACTAGAACAAAATAACTGAAGTAGAGTTATTCTGATATGGCTTCTTTAATCCAAATTAAATCTAAATTATGTTGTCGATTTCTAATGGCTCTAGTGTCCGCACCACACCTGGTTTGTTGTTTGCAGGTCCTTCATTATACTTTATTAGGTTCATACAGAATGTTTTGATAATGTGCTCCCCCCAACTTGGGCTAATCATCTTTATTAGTTTCCTACAAAATAGAATAAAAAAATTAAAAATTTGAAAGGAATAAAAAAAATAAATGATGGGTTGCCTCCCAACAAGCGCTAAGTTTAAGGTATTCAGCTAGACCAAGCCATTCTGTCTATCTAGTGTCAAAAATTGGATTGACAAATTTTAATGGTTTTGGATTACCAATCTCAGGAAGATGGCTTGCGATCCCAATATTTATAGATTTCAGTATTTTCTTGCCAATCTTCAAAAAGTAACTCATAGCCCCATTCTTAATCAATTTTATTTCCTTAATTTTAAGAAAATAATTTATGAACCCATTCATAGACTCTTGTTTATTGAGAATTTCTTCTATTTATTCTTCTAGTATGCTCATGAATTTAGTTGTTAGGATAAAGATTGAGTTTGATATAATGGATACCGGAAGGGTGTCACTTGATTCTAAACATCCATACTCAGGTGTGACCAAGGACAAATTTAGTTCTGGAGAAGATGGTAATTCTAGAGAAAAAGCTATTGGAATAGGTATTTATTCATATTTCTGAGCCCTTGGGATAGTGGTGTTAAAATTTGATAGCTCTAATAATGTATTTTCATTTTTAGTATATCCATCTACATTAAAATCATCCACTCCAAAAGGATCCAAATATGTACACACTAGGTCTTGAAAAATAATTCTAGGGGTAGCTTTCTTTATTACATCTTCAGGTTCATCCACCTCAAAATAGTTTTCAATTTGCATACTGGACTGCTCTATAAGGGTTTCATTAATATTGGAGCTCTTAGCTATATATTGCTCCCTTGAGTCACTTATGAGCTGACTAGATAATTCTTCCTCTTTTCAACTATTAAATGCAGCAGTTAGTTGACTAACTTAGGTTTCTAGCTTGGCTATAGACTGAGTTTGTGTTTATAACATGTGTAAAATATTTTCTTTAAATGTTGAACTATAGGTACTTGAAGAGGATTGTAGAATATTTTGATATTGGTATGCCGTATAAGTTTCCTCTGGATAACAAGGTTTATAATTGATTGCTGGTTGTGATGTCTCATAAAAATTTGAAGATATATAGCTAGACATTCACTAGTCAGATGGTTGGGATTTGAACATATATCACACACATGCAAAGATGAGGCAGGAGAGTGTCTCATATTTAATAGACGGTCAAATTTCTGGGATAACTCATTTATCTTATTGTGGATATTTATAGAGTTTCTAACCTCATAATTTCACCACTATTAGGTTCATACATGGATGTGTTGGGGTCATAGGTATAAAAAGCAGGCGTGAAGTACTCTCTCAATTGGCGAAAGGATGCAGCCATAATTCTAGGTTTATTAACTCTAAGGGTTTGTTCAATTTCAGGATCTAGGCATTGAATTTTGAGTTATGATGAATAATTTTCAAGTAAATACCCTACAATTATACCTTAGAGTAGATATAAAAAAATATTAATTAATTATTTATTTTTTTAAGATAAAAAGAGATGAAAGAAATTCTAAAAATGAGAGCCTACGGAGTCCTAAGACTAAGAGTTAGATGCGAAGAGTTTAATTAGGTTTGACGTTTGTGGATTAGCAATTAAGTTATACAATCAATCCTAGCTAAGGATTATCCTAAATCTTGATAGCTCCTAACTGCTAAGGTCACCTTCAAGTCTTTCAAGGAAAGATTCAGTCAATCAACTGGCCAGGTAAGTATAAGATTGGTGGAAGTCCATCCATTGCTTGCCTTAGCATCAATTATGCTTGATCAGATAAGCTAACAGAACCAATTAAGTAACCACCTTTCTTCGGACCCAGTCGTCCCTTAACCACTTGCCTTAGACACCAATTGAATTAACTAACCCTAACCTAGTCCAACTGTTAGGATTTCTTATCCTAATGAGCTCGAGTATCCTTAGGGGCCAACGTCTAATTAATTTTAGAAATTAATATTTGGGTCAATGTAATATGAAGGTTTGTAATTTTTGGGCTAAGAAAGGCTGATCAAATCTCCATCTTATCTTGTTTAATTAGATTTAGTGCCCTTAAAGTATCTTATGAAGATGAGATGCAAAAAGTCAAGATGTCCAAGTTAGGTTAGACAATCAAACTTAAATTAATTAATTTTACTTTCTTAGGTTCTATGATTAGGTCTCTAATCCCTAAATAGCTTATGCAATGTCAGTAAATTTTTTTAATTTTTTAATTAATTTTTATTAATTTTTTATTTTTATTATATTATTATTTTTATTATTTTAATTTTTTTATTATTATTTTTTAATTTTTTTTAAGTAACTAAATCATGATCCTCAATAACGGTGCCAAAATTTGATCACTATCATAGGCAGTCAAAAATAAAATCTAACTCACTACTATATAGATAGGATGAATCAGGGTTGAATCTACAAGGATTGTATTAATTATGTTTAAATTATAAATTAAAAATGATTAGAATTAATTAAAAGTTGATTAATTAAAAGACTATTTAAATTAATTAAAAAATAAATTAAATAATAAATTAATTAAGGTGGAGTTGCAGGTATGGAGATGGATTCTTATGATTTTAATTGATCACTTATTTGATAGTTGGTATTCTTTTAAATATGCTTTAATTGATATCTGATCAATAAAGATATAATCTATCTTAGAGAGCACAGCCTGTATTCTTAGATCACAGCCCATCCTTTAAAGTTATAGGTTTGTCTAAATTGATTTAGATATAATACTAAGAATTAATATAAATATAATCTATTCCAAGAGCATGAACCGTACCCATAGATCATGGCTCATTCCAAAGGTAATAAACTATTCTAAATTAATTGCAAACAAATAAAGATATTAAAATATTATAACTAAAAATAGTTTTTATTATAAATTAAAAAAGAATACAAAAGATGAAAAATAGCAAACACCATCAGAATAAGATCACAATGGTCTCTTGAGAAAGAGAGAATCAGCCGAACATCGAAAAGCTTCTCGTTGAAATCTTCATCCTGGAGTTTTGTAGAAGAATCTAGGCAGCAATAGGTGATAGAAATTCAGAATAGGAGGAAAGTTTTGATCGAGATGTAGGCTTTGGTCTGGTTTGAAGAAAGAAGAAAGAGAAAATGTTGAAGGAAAAAGGTTTTGAGAGAGAATTAGGGAGAGAGAGCTTGCTGTTGGTGAAAGAAGGGCTTTGAAGGGCTTATTCCCCTAAGGGGGAGGGTTGATGTCTCGTTGGTTTGGCTTTAGGAAGGTTTTTATAGAGAGAAAAGGAGAGAAATTGGATTAAAATTAGAGAAAAACCAAGAAAATAGAGTTTCGATCAGATTCTGCTATCATAATTTTTTGCCATTGGATCGGGTTCCAATGGTCCAGATTTGACCAAAATCGGCCTTCTATAGCTTAAACAGGATCCAAATTAATTCTCAATCATTGGATCAGTTGATTGAACAATTTTGGACCATCGGATGGGTACCAGATCTCTTGAAGCAAGTTGGAAATGCATTTTAGCCGTTGGAGCCCGACCGGTGCTAATTCTGACCATTGGATCATGCAAAATCGCTGGATGTCTTCGAATCAAACTGAGAAACTATGCTGACCATTGGATCTTAGTCGGAACAAATGTCCGCCATCTTATCATGCAAGTACTATTCTTGTAGACTGGATAGATCGACCACATCGAATGCCGCAACCAATCATGCTATGCTCTGCCTGATAAAATTACCATTCTATCCCTATGAGCCACGATGGATTTTCGGTGAACCCCTTAAGGATCCAGGTCTGCCACGTGGTGCACTTTGGTTCACCACACTTGCTGAGCTAGCCGATCCATGCTAGGATTTGTGGACCGACCGACTGGTCTACCATGCACCGACAGGCCAAATGGACCGAATTTTTAGACTTTTTATTTTTTTTTCCATTTTTTCTTTATTTTTTCTTCAAAACTCCATTATGGGTCCAATTTAGGTCCGATTTGCTTCAAATTTATTTCATTGTGATCCATAAATTGAGCTCTTTTCATCCATTATCTTTTTTCTATAAAAGATAATATAAAAGTATTAGTTCTTAAAAAATAAAGATAAATTAATAAATAAATTAATACTTTTGTACATATATTTTGTGTTCATCAATGTTCTTGCATTATAAGGAATAAAGATCTGACTGTCATCACAGTTCTCTATGAAGGATCTGGAAGAAGCTTCCTACATTCTAAGGATGAAGATCTATAGAGGTAGATCTAAAAGATTGCTTGGGTTGTCCCAGTCCACGTATATAGACATTATGTTGAAAAGATTCAGTATGGAGAATTTCAAGAAAGGCTATCTATCGATGGGCCATAAAATTTTTCTCTCAAAGAGGGATTGTCCAACAATACCTCAAGAGAGAGTGTATGAGTAGAATTTTATATACTTCGATAATGGGTTCTATCATGTACGCTATGACATGTACATGACCAGATGTGGCATGCTCACTAGAGGTAATGAGTAGATACCAATCTGATCCAGAAAAAACCATTGGAAGGTTATTAAAACCATCCTAAAGTATTTAAGAAATCTAAGGATCAGTGCCTTATTTATGGTGAGTTGGACTTGAGACTTATGGGATTTACAAGCTCCAGTTTCTAGTCTGATCATGATGATAGTAAGAATATGTCGGGTATGTGTTTACCCTTTATGGTGGAGCTGTCTATTGAAAAAATTTTAAGTAGCACATCGTGGCCAACTCATTTTGTGAGGCGGAGTATGTCGCTGCATCAAATGCTACTAAAGAAGCGGTGTGGCTGAGAAAGTTCATCACTGAGCTCGAAGTAGCACCCTCCCTTGATGGTCCAGTTCTACTCTTCTGTGATAGCTTTGGAGCCATTGCTCAAGCGAAAGAACCAAAGACATGCTAGTGGATTAAGCATATTCTGCACCGCTACCATCTTTTCTGAAAGATCATGGATCAAGATGACGTTGACCTTCAGAAGATCGACGGAAAGGAGAATCTGGCCGATCCATTCACTAAAGCCATTGTGGTGAAGAAGTTCGATGACTCCAAGTCAAAGATGGATATTCGATACTGCACCGATTGGCCTTAGTCCAAGTGAAAGATTACTAAAAATGGTGTCCTAAAGCCAATCATCAGCCTATTGATGGTTGAGCTAATTCTTAAATATGTATATAAATTATTAATTAAATAAAAGTTATTTTGACTTTTTTATCATAAATTTTACATCTTCTAATGAACTCCTATCTATTGTGGTGAAATTCTTAGGACTATTTAGAATCAATAAAGAAGAATTTATCATTTAGTCCTTAAATGTGTTTGCGACCAAATGATACTTTGTTACTAAGGATGACAACATTTATCGAGTATAGATCATTATGTGCCATATAGGTTAGTTGTCCTCTTAACTAAGGAGTATAGAGACACTGGTATGGCATGTAGATGAGATGTAGGGGTACATTTACACTAAACGTGACTGACTCTAGAGTTTTTCTACTATCAAGAATTGCTCCGATGGAATATGGGTATAAGTGTCCCTTGGATCTGAGATCACCATGGTGACTTTCAAGTAACTCATTATGTTTTGGTGCTGAATTACTTGAATTTCTAATTTAATGATTGAAGACTTTTAGGTACAGTTAAGTACTTGAATAGTCGGTGCGTGAGTCAAGATGGGATTGACCAGTCTTGCTTTCAGGAGCTGTGTTCAATAGCATTTTAATTTAGCAAAGCCTTGGCCAGGATAGTCCTAGTGGGGTTCACGAGACTAATTGCTCTGAGACAAAATTTGGATGTATCTTTTAGGATTGACAGTTTTAACTCTGAGTCATCCTATACACAGAGATCAAAGGAATGAGTTATGCGATGACCATATTTACGTAGGTTCTAAATATTGTAATTGCATTATTCGACCTATCCGGATGTTGGGTACCATTGTTAGATGGTCACTTTGATTAATACAGAAAATTGGTTTCTATGCTATCGGCTTAGGTTTGAACCTATGGGGTCACACAGACTAGAGATTTCTATCTGATTTGATGGTTGATTTAGAGAAGTTTAATTAGTGATTTGATCACTAATTGACTTAATTTGATTGAGTAATTATTTCTAGATCAAGTCTAATGGAATTGGATTCATTTGGATTTGACCCGATTAGATTATAAGTTGACCTAATCGCTAAGGAGGTTTGATCCCTGATTTGATCAGGGATTGGGCTTAATTAATTTTTAATTTAATTAGAATTTAACTAAGCCTAATTAAGCCTAAATAAGTTGGATTTAATCTAGTCTAATTGGGCCTAGCCAAATTAGTTTGGATTGGTTCAATTGGATAAGAAAGTTTGAGACTAGTTTGACTAGTCTTCCCATGTGCCACCTCACCAAGTTTTGTGCCAATGCTTTCATCATGAGAAAAGGTTTCCCATGAGATTTCTCCACAGAAGGGAGGGCGTGCATTTTCCCCTTCTCACGTGCCTTACAGATTGGTTTAATCTGGTTGCCATTTGAATTCAAATAGGTTTTGAATTCGAATGGCTAACCACTTGATCTAAAACCACTCCCTCATGCCTCCTTGGTTTGTGCGCATCTATAAAATATTGGTGTTTGGATGTGTGCATAATAAGAGGTAGAAAAATAGAGAGGAGATCATGACATCTAAAGAGAAAAGGTTTCTCTTATGCATGAGCCCTCCTCTGCATGAGAAAACTAGAAAAGAAAGAAAGAGTTAGGCACAGGGTTTTGGGTAAGTGCATATACCCTAGGATCTATCTAGCATTTGGGAGTCCAGTCTGCGAGTTATGAGGGTTGTGAGTTCATAGATTTTAGTGAAAAGCCTCCTCTATGTCTCTTCTACATTCATTGAGATCTGGAGTGTCTGAAGACCCCATGAAGAAGATCAAAGGAGTTTGATTTACATCAGCCATCGAAGGATCCTACATCGAGTTAGCACTCGAAAGGAGCTGATCGGGATCAAGACCTCATGTGGATTACCCATGGAGGCTAGACACATGTGTGGCTACATCACGATGATTAGATCTACATCGAGGAGATCAGATTGTGGAGTTCGACTACTTTCAAAAAGATAATGTATTTTGAACACGTAGAGCAGTAAAATAGTTTTTCTGCTGACTATTTTTATTTTCAGATTTCATGCATGCATATATATTACATTAGATCCTGTATTGCATCGAATTTTCATATTATATCTATAGCTCTTATTATTAATTAGATTAATAATTATTTTTACTGCATATGTTTTTCGAAAAAAATTTAAAAGTAGAGCTAGAAACCCTGCGAGCATTCCCATCAATTATGGTTGTCACCATCAATTTGTTACATGCTCCATCTATATAAGAAACCCTCCAGATACATTTTTTCTCAAAGCTCTCACCTCTATTTTAATTCTTCTGAGTACTCTATTTTTGTTGGCTAGAGAACTGACTTGAACATCAAAGGATCTTGCTGGAGCCACCCACCTCCGGTTTGGACTTCTTCTTACGGTTCCGTCGGTGACCTCATCTCCATCCACTCTAGCGACTCTGGCATCGGCATCATTTTCTACACTAATAGAATTGGCACTAGAGGAAGAAATTCTGAGCCCTTGTTCTAAAAGGAGTGCTCAGTCGATCTCATCTTCTTTCTTCTACTCTTAACCCCTTCAATTCCTCTCCCCCTGATCTCCGTTTGCTTCTGAAAGATGCCGCCAAGGAAGGCTTCTACCTATTAATCTACTGCCTCCATCATCAGATCTAAACTAGATCCGCTCACTTCGATCCCCTCACCAGCACCTCTGCCTCCTCCACCAACAGTCATGGTGGACCTAGAGTAGTTCAACCTACTAATCCAACAGATTAAGGGCTTTACTGAAGTAGTGCAAGCCATGCAGCAACCCCCGATGCTGGTCCAACCAAAGGAAACCTCATCGGAGTATCAGGATCTGGTATGAGGAAGGCACACTTGGAAAAGTCGGCTAATAACCTCTAGAAAAGAGAAGCAAAGAGCGGCGAGCCCCTATTCTGACCATGACTCCATCCTTGGTAGATCGTTGCCACCGTTTAGTCAAAGGACCCTCGAGATTTATGATTGAGAAGATCTCGATCAAAAACTTCAGGAGATGAATCAATAGATCGAGAAACTCCACCATGTTGCCCCTACTCATGCCGATGACATCTGTACCGACCCTCCATTCTCTCTTCAAATTATATAGGAATCCATCCCGCCAAACTTCAAACTCAATTTGAGAGTTATGACGGGACCTTAGATTCGGTCGATCATCTTGAGGCCTTTCGAATTATGATGCTGCTCCATGATGCACCAAACACCATTCTATGTCGAGCTTTTTCCTAAACTTTGAAGGAAGCAGCAAGAAATTAATACTCGAGCCTTAAGTCAGGTATGATTTACTCCTTTGATCATATGAGTTATCGATTTGTGGCTCACTTCATTAGCAGTCGATGTCTAAGGTGAGGTTCAAACTCCCTCATTAATATTAAGTAGAAGGAAAGAGAGTTCATCCGAGCTTACGTCAGCCGCTTCAATGTTGCTACACTGAAGGTCCGAAACTTGGACCAATCTGTAGCCATAGCCGCATTAAAGGATGGTCTTCAAAAGAATGATCTTTTATCCTTCCTGGAGAGGAAGTATCCTAAGAACTTTGTTGAGATGCTGGCCCGAGCTAATGGTTATGCTCAAGCAGAGGAAGCCTTCAAAATAAAGGATGATTGATGAGATTGGTGTACAGGATGGAAGCACAGATTTTAAAGCAAAATTATGAAATCATACAAACCAAATTCGAATCCTAGGACCACCTTATTAGCAATTAAATCATATAGTATGCATTTGTAATATAAAAGAAAGTATTGAACATACCTCTTATCGCTAAACCCTGAATTGACCCTAATTGCCGGTAGCAGTCTGTCAGGGGTTCCACCAGGTGCCCACGTGTTCACCCTCCAACATTGATCCACATGGAGATTTGATCAAGACACCAGCACCTCCAATTTATATAATTAAAATTTTAATAACAAGAATTTTAATTAAATGGGCAAGACCTTCCTTAGCATTTATGTCACCTTCCTTGCCTCTCCTTACCTTTCTTTCATTTTCTCTTATCTTCTTAATTTTTCTTCCTAATCTCTTTATCTTAAGATGACTTATTGTCCTTATAAGGACAAGGTCTGGACAAGAGAAGGAAAGAAAGAAAATTGGATAATAAAAAAACACTTGTAAGAAAGAAAGATAATTTTCTGAATCGACGGACTCTCGGTGCGCACCCTTATTTATAATGTACGTAGGGATGCCAACACATTTTCTCGCACCCTTTCCGTATTATTATCTCATGTCCCTTCAGCCTATCTCATGCCTCATCAGATAATAATGATATATAGACTTAGTCCAAGAGGTGCCTTAAAGCAGAAGGACTCTCGAACTAATTCTACGTAAGTTATTTATGAAGAGTCGTGGACTTTTATTTTTTGGCGCCATTAAATTATACCATTAGATCAGATAAGTAGGCCATCCAATGGCCTAAAAGTGGGATGCCCATTCAGCAAAATAGCATGGAGATAATCTTTGAATAGTCAAAATCCCAAGAGACTTTGACTTAGTCCAAGAGGCGCCAAGGAAGAGTGGGCGGCAAGGAGTCCTGGAAGAGTAGGCGGCAAGGAGTCCCTTCTCATGCAAATATTAATCAAATAATGAAGTATTTAACCTGCAAAAGGACTCTTCTGCACCCCATATCTGATGTCCATGCCCATATGTAAATTTACGTGACATGGAAAAAGAGAGAAAAATTCAAAGAAGGTAGGTGCCTACATAAACCCATGCGCCAAGGACCCTTGAGCATGAATGACTTCCCATGCACAAGAAAGAGACTCTCTGGCATGTGGAATTCTGGTATGTGATACCTCATCTGAAGCCCAATCAGTCTAGACTAACCTAATTCAAGACCAAATCCAATTTAGCTCAAATCGGATCTTAATTAGCCCAAATTGGAAGCCGATTCGAATTCGATTCGAATCTAGGTGCTAGGGTTTGCTACATGTGCTAGCATGTTCAACTTGCAAACATGATCTAATCCAATTAGATCCTTAATCAATTCTCTTTGTGTGTGACCCATTGAGTTCCACATCTAGCTAGTAGTGGGTCTGGGTGTGATTTGACCTAATCTGGTTAGAACTCAACCAAACCAATTTAGGTCAAA
The DNA here is from genome assembly GCA_006176705.1 of Cocos nucifera. Classification (NCBI taxonomy): domain Eukaryota; kingdom Viridiplantae; phylum Streptophyta; class Magnoliopsida; order Arecales; family Arecaceae; genus Cocos; species Cocos nucifera. The sequence goes on from QRFJ01004637.1 coordinate 54,945, forward strand.
ACTAGGCTAACCAATTTAGGTCAAAACTAGGCTATCCAATTTGACCAATTAGAACACTTTCTAATTTAATGATCAAATTAAAAAATTTTAATTCGATCAAACCCACAAGACATGATTGACATCTAGCAACATATCATGACTTTTCAAAAGATGTAAAATTTTGATGGAAATACCAAAAATATCCTTCAGTAAAAAATTACCGTGCAACTAGATCCTTCGATCACCCTGCATCTTGAATATGACTCTAAGTATGAAAATATGTCAAACCCAATATCATATTTATTTTTCTTTCAATCTTATGATGATAATTTATTTTTAAAATATTAGAAATCATTTCTAATTTTCATCATGCTTTGATCAAAGTCTTCCTAAATCATCATTTGTTTGAAGCAGGCAGGATTAGATTTCCTCTTACCAGGAGTGATCGATTCCACATTAACCTACTCATAACCTTCATATATAATCTATCATATCCAGATCACCCCATACATGACTAAGTCATGAATGAGTATGAACCAAAATATGGATTCATATATATAAGGTTCTATGGTAGTTTCAAGTCTAAGGATTACATGCACAATTCTACCATGAGAACCATCTATTGACATGTAGATAAGATTCCATTAGATATTCTTGACTTGGATTAATTCAGTAAACTCATTCTCTAATGAGCACCCACATCCTTGTATTAGTGTCATACACAAGTGATTGTGAGATCATTCATCCTCTCAATCAAGCATACAAAAGATGTGCTAGTCTTACCAAAAACATTGATCCCCAACTCAATGTTCCATCGACCATGAATATTTAAATTAGAATTTTAAGATTTTAGGTCTCACTGGTATGATCTCATCATCATTCTAAAACCACAGCCTTAATTTATGGGATTTATCATAATCTTAAATAAATAATAAGATACTGCATATGATGAGATAAATGCCTTTATTTATTTTTAAAATGTCATTACATGAGTTTGGAAGACAAAGAATAGCCCAAATAAATAAATAAATAAATTTTAATTGGCTTAAGGGCATATTTCTTTCAATTTTCCACTTGCACTAAAGTCAATCATCCTTATATTTTAATCCCATACAATCAAGGTGGCAATCAAACTATTGCAGTGGTAAAGCCTTAGTGAATGGGTCTGCTATATTGTTCTTTATGTCTACTCGTTCTATAACAACATCTTATCTTTCAATAATTTCATGAATGAGATGGAAGCATCTCAGAATGTATTTGGATTTATGATGAGACCTTGATTTCTTTGCTTGAGCAACAACTCCAGTATTATCACAGTAAAGTGATACTGGATTCTTAATTTCAGGAATAACACCCAATTCAGTGATGAACTTCTTCATCTAGACAGCTTTCTTGGCGGCTTCACTTATAGCTATGTATTCTACCTCAGTTGTTGAGTCAGCTATAGTTGGTTGCTCAGTACTCTTCCAACTCACTGCTCCACCATTCAGAGCAAAGACATACCCTGAAATAGATTTGCTGTTATCTAGGTCTGATTGAAAAATAGAATCAAAATATGCTTCTAGTTTAAGATCAGAACCACCATATACTAGAAAAATATCTGTTGTCCTTCTCAAGTATCTAAGAATATTTTTCACAGCTTTCCAATGATCCTCTCCTGGATTAGCCTGAAATCTACTTGCAATGCTTAAGGCATAAGCAATATCCGGCCTTGTACATAACATAGCATATATTATTGATCCAACAGCCGAAGCATAAGGAATAAAACTCATTCTATTTCTCTCTTCAGGTGTCTTTGGAGACATCTTCTTAGAGAGATGTATGCCTTGACTCATGGGTAAGTAACCTCTTTTACTCCCATCCATACTAAATCTTTTTAGTATTAAGTCAATGTACCTAGATTGGGACAAGCCTAGCATCCTCTTAGATCTATCTCTATAGATCTTTATTCCTAGTATATAGGATGCTTCTCCCAAATCTTTCATAAAAAACTTATTTGATAGCCATAATTTGACTGATTGCAACATTGGGATATCATTTCCAATGAGGAGTATGTCATCTACATACAGAACCAAGAAAACTATGGTACTCCCACTAGTCTTCTTGTACACACACGGTTCATCCACATTCTTGATGAAACCAAACTCTTTGATTATTACATCAAAATGGATGTTCCAACTTCTTGATGCTTGCTTTAATCCATAAATGGATCTCTTAAGCTTGCATACCTGATTTGGTCTTTCATTTAACTCAAATCCCTCTGGCTGTGACATATAGACCTCCTCCTCAAGGAAACCATTAAGGAAGGCAGTCTTTACATCCATTTGCCATATTTCATAATCATGGTATGCTGCTATGGCAAGCATAATCCGAATAGATTTGAGCATGGCAATAGGTGAAAATGTTTCATCATAATCAATCCCCTATTTTTGCCTAAAATCCTTAGCCACCAATCTAGCCTTATAGGTTTCAATTTGACCATCTGCTCCAATCTTTTTCTTAAAAATTCATTTGCATCCAATAAGATTTATATCCTTTGGTGCATCCACCAAAGTCCATACTTTGTGGTGTGCATGGAATCCATTTCGGATTGTATGACAGCCATCCATTTGTCAGAGTCCTTACTTTTGACTGCTTCCATATAGGTCAGAGGTTCATCATTCTCAATGACTTGGGCTTCATTGTTCTCAATAATGAATCCGTACCTAACAGGTGTAAGTCGCACTCTATCAGACCTACGAAAAGGAGTTATGTGTTCTGGTTCTTTCATATTTATGTGATTATTTGGTTGAGAAATTTTTATTTATTTTTCTTGAACATCACTAAGTTCAATATTTCTCCCACTGTCTTTTTCTAGGATAAACTCTTTTTCCATGAAAGTGGCATGCCTACTTACAAAATCCTTTTGTTCAGTAGGATGGTAGAATAAACATCCTATACTATCTCTAGGATATCTGATAAATAGATATCTGTCTGATCTAGCATCAAGCTTATGTCCAAAATTTTTTTTGACATATGCTGGACAACCCTATACTTAAGATACTTAAGATTAGATTTCTTATCTCTCCATATCTCATATGGAGTACTAGATATAGATTTAGAAGGTACTCTATACAAGATGTAAATTATGGTCTCCAGGATATGACCTCACAAGAAAATAGGTAATTCAGTGAAGCACATCATGGACCGTACCATATCTAACAAGGTATGATTTTTTCTTTTAGCTATATCATTTAATTACGGTGTATAAGGAGGTGTCCATTCAGAGAGAATTTCTTTAACTTTAAGATAGTCTAAAAACTCACTAGATAAGTATTCTCCTCTCCGATCAGATCGAAGAATTTTCATATATTATCCAATTTATTTTTCGATCATACTTTGATACTCTTTAAATTTATCAAAGACTTCAAATTTGTATTTCATAAGATACACATATCCAAACCTAGATAAATCATCAATGAATGTTATAAAATAAGAGTATCCTCCTCTGGCTTGAGTTATCATAGGACCACATACATCCATATGTACAAGTCCTAATAACTCACTTTGTCCTTTCTCCATGTCCACTAAATGGAGTCTTGGTCATTTTACCCATGAGACATGATTCACAAGTTCCTAATGATTCATAATCAAAAAGATCAAAGAACTTTTTTTTGTATAACTTGCTAATCCTAGCCTCACTAATATGACCTAATCAACAATGCCAAAGTAAAGTATTATTTATGTCATCTCTCTTACGTTTTCTATTTTCATTAATATGAAATATATTGTCATCCAAATATAGAGTCAACAAACCATTGCTAAATATGCCAAAACAAATATTTTCATTAGAAGAATTAATCGAGCAACCTTCACTCGTTACATCAAGACTATAACCTTATTTTAATAGCAAGGGTATAGATATAATATTTCTAAGGATCTTAGGCATATAATAATAATTTATAAGCTCTAAGATCTTTCCAGAAGGTAACTTCAATATATTTATCCCTACAGCTTCTATTTGGATAGACTCTCCTTCAGTGCCATAAAGCTTGAAGTCACTTTTCTTCAAACTCTTAATTTTCTGCAGCCCCCGCAAAGATTTGCAGATATGAAAATCCCAGTCGGTATCTAATACCCAAGAGTTTGAAATGGAAGAATTTAATGACAATATAGTATGTATCTCATACATACCTTTTGGTGTATTATTTACACCGAACTTCATGGTTGCAAGGTAAGCCTTGCAATTCCTCTTTCAATGACCTATTTTGCCGTAGTGAAAATAGATCATCTATCTAGAGACCTTCTTTCCCTTTTTCTTCTTATTTATACCACCTTTAGGATTCAGTCTCCTTTTTGAATCCTTTTTGCCTACCTTCTTCTTGGAGATCCCATCCACAAGAAGAAGAGGAGCCTTATCCTTCTTGATATGGCTTTCTGCTATCTTAAGCATATTTAACAGCTCAAGCAAGGAAGAATTCAGTTTGTTCATGTGATAGTTCATGATAAACTGAAAAAATAATTCTGAAAGTGATTGCAGGATCAAATCCTAACTTAACTCTCCATTCATAACAAAACCTAATTGACTTAGTCGAGTGATTAGGTCAATTACCATCAGAATATGATTTTGTACGAATGTTCCTTCTATCATTCTTGCACGAAATAATTGCTTAGATATCTTATATCTAGCAGTCCTACTCTGCTCTCCATAAAGCTCTTTTAGATGAAGCAATATGGACTAAGTGTCCATGCCGTCATGCTGCCTCTATAATTCATTATTCATGGAGGCAAGTATGATGCATTTGATAGTAAGAGAATTATTTTGCCACATCTTGTGTGTGGACTTATCTTCATCTGTAGCATCTTTTTCTAATGACCTAGGATCAGGGGCATCAAGAATATAGGAGAGTTTTTCTTGACTGAGTACTATTTTTAGGTTTTTCAGCCAGTCTACATAATTTAGACCAGTCAATTTATTTGAATCCAAAATTGAATGCAATGAAAGTGAAGAAGCCATTTAATCTACATAATAAAGAATAATACATAAACAAACAGCTCATGATGACATACATAATTAAATTAGGACTTTAATTTAATTATGTCTCCCATTATTTAATCAAAAATCATAACCCTCTAATTGATTTTCTTAGTGAGAATAAGATCCTAATTCTTTATAAAAGGTCTTGTGGTTGCACAACAAACCTATTATAAGTTCAAAGGTAGGAAACTCTTTCCAATTGCATTTTATGCAACTCTCAATAAAAAACCCTTGGCTCTAAAATATTAATAGCCTTATGTTAGCACAACAAACTTTAATATTTTAGTTAAGTAGAATCCTTCATTTCTATACAGTCAAAATGAAATATAATTGCTCTTGTGGTTACACAATAAAGCAGTATATTCAAAATATTGTAAGCATCTCAATGCACTAGATTAATATTACATCATTCCCCATGATAGATCTTGTGGTTACACAATAAAATTAATATGGTTCTAGATATAATAAGGACCTAGCATGAAGGAAGGCCTTAATGTAGTGAATATAACACTAAGCATTTCAATCTAGAATTAAATTTATCGAATCGGCTAGGTAAGTGAAAGAGAGATGGGAGTCCCCCCATTTCTTTTCTTAGATACCAATAAATTGGCCAGGTCAGACAACAAAATCAATTAAAAAACTATATTCTCTTTACCAATCATGAACCACTTTTCCTAGATACCGACTGACTAATTAGATATCTAGATTGATTTAGCTATTGGTTAATTACACTACAACTTAATATAATTTTAAAAAGGGATTTAAATGTTGTTGATACACATCCTAAATGCATGAAAATATTAATTATGATAAAAATATTAACATGTACACTTATTCTAGGACAACCATCATTACATAGTGAATTCTTTTCACTATGTTAGGGCAACCTTTATAGAATAATATATACATCATAATCTCATTATGATAACAAGGTCTAGACAAGAGAAGGGGAGAAAGAAAATTGGACAATAAAAAAATACTTGTAAAAAAGAAAGATAATTTTCTGAATCTACAAACTCTCGGTGCGCACCCCTATTTATAATGTACGTAGGGATGCCAACACATTTTCTCACACCCTTTCCATATTATTATCTCATGTTCCTTCAGCCTATCTCATGCCTCATAGATAATAATGTCATGTAGACTTAGTCCAAGAGGTGCCTTAAAGCAAAAGCACTCTCGAACTAATTCTACGTAAGTTATTTATAAAAGTCGTGGGCTTTTATTTTTTGGCGCCATCAAATTCTACCATTAGATCAGATAAGTAGGCCATCCAATGGCCTAAAAGTGGGATGCCCATTCAGAAAAATAGCATGAGCTAATCTTTGAATAGTCAAAATTCCAAGGGACTTTGACTTGGTCTAAGAGGCGACAAGGAAGAGTGGGCAGCAAGGAGTCCTAGAAGAGTGGGCGGCAAGGAGTCCCTTCGCATGCAAATATTAATCAAATAATGAAGTATTTAACCTACAGAAAGTCTCTTCTATGTCCCATATCTGGTGTCCACGCCCATATGTAAATTTATGCGACATGGAAAAAAGGAGGAAAAGTCAAAGAAGGTAGGCGCCTACATAAACCCATGCACCAAGGACTCTTGCGCATGAACGACTTTCCATGCGCAAGAGAGAGACTCTCTGGCATGTGAGATTCTAGTATGTGATGCCCTATCTAAAGCCCAATCAGTCTAGGCTAACCTAATTCAAGACCAAATCTAATTTGGCTCAAAACGGACCTTAATTAGCCCAAATTGGAAGCCGATTCGAATCCGATTTGAATCTTGGTGCTAGGGTTTGCTACATGTGCTAGCATGTTCAACTTGCAAACATGGTCTAATCCAATTAGATCCTTAATCAATTCTTTTTGTATGTGACCCGTTGGGTTCCACATCTAGCTAGTAGTGGGTCTGGGTGTGATTTGACCTAATCTGATTAGAACTTAACCAAACTGATTTAGGTCAAAACTAGGCTACCCAATTTGACCAATTAGAACACTTTCTAATTTAATGATTAAATTAAAAAATTTTAATTTGATCAAACCCACAAGACATGATTGACATCTAGCAACGTATCGTGACTTTTCAGAAGATGTGAAATTTTGATAGAAATATCAAAAATATCCTTCAGTGGAAAATTATCGTGCAATTAGATCCTTCGATCATCCTGCATCCTGAATATGACTCTAGGTATGGAAATATGTCAAACCCAATATCATATTTATTTCTCTTTTAATCTTATGATGATAATTTATTTAATGAAATATTAGAAATCATTTCTAATTTTCATCATGCTTTGATCAAAGTCTTCCTAAATCATCATTTGTTTGAAGCAGGCAGGATGCGATTTTCTCTTACCAAGAATGATTGATTCTATATTAACCTACTCACAACCTTCATATATAATCCATCATATCCAGATCACCCCGTACATGACTAAGTCATGAATGAGTATGAACCAAAATATGGATTCATATATATAAGGTTCTATGGTAGTTTCAGATCTAAGTATTACATGCATAATTCCACCATGAGAACCATCTACTGACATGTAGATAAGATTCTATTAGATATTCTCGACTTGGATCAATTCAGTAAACTCATTCTCTAATGAGCACCCACATCCTTGTATTAATGTCATATATAAGTGATTGTAAGATCAATCATCCTCTCAATCGAGCATACAAAGGATGTGCTAGTCTTACCAAAAACATTGATCCCTAACTAAATATTCCATCGATCATGAATGTTTAAATTAGGGTTTTAAGGTTTTAGGTCTCACTAGTATGATCTCATCATAATCCTAAAACCATAGTCTTAATTTATGGGGTTCATCATAATCTTAAATAAATAATAAGACACTGCATATGATGAAATAAATATCTTTATTTATTTTTAAAATATCATTACATGAGTTTGGAAGATAAAGAACATCCCAAATAAATAAATAAATAAATTTTGATTGGCTTGAGGGCATATTCCTTTCAATGATGAGGCTGTAAGAGAGTAGCAGGCAGGTGAATCATGCAAGCTTGCAATTATGGAAAGATTGAGTGAAGCTCGATCGCCCTCCAAAACCCTTCTTGAGCGCATACGAGCTCGAACTCCTCCTTGAGCTTGTCAACCAAGAATCTCCGATTGAAGGGCACAGCGGAACTCCCCTCCTCAAAGATTTCATAACTATGCTTCTTTGAATGCCCCAAAGACTCTGGTGCTGATGGAGATTAAGGAGCAGTTACCAAGGCTAGAGATGATGCGGACTCATCCCAACAAGCACAACCCCAAAAAGTATTATTTTTATCATTATCACCACAGTCACGATACTAAAGAATGTATCCAGCTCCAAGACAAGATCAAGGAGCTTATTAGATGAGGATGGCTAGACTGCTTCTTGAGATGTCGGTTAGAAAGGAGGGAAGATCAGCCAAGAGCCCTATTGCATCCTGAACCACCATGGAGGGACGAGCTGCAAGGTGATCGGCCTCCACTTGAAATTGTCAACACTATCACTAGAGGACATTGACGTGAGGAGGCCAATGGGATGGTAGAGCCGGTGAAGAGGCAGAGGATTGAGGAACCGATTGCTTTCACTGAAGAAGACGTCCAAGGAGTCCAATTTCCGCATAATGATGCGGTTGTAGTTACTTTAAACATTACTGGCTATGATGTACTCCATGTTTTGAATGATAATGAAAGCTCTACTGATATTTTATTTTATGATGCATTCTCTAAAATATCTATACCTGATAATAGGATGGGTCAATAAGCTTCCCACTAGTAGGATTCACTGACGATGCAGTACTAGTTGAAGGAATAATAACTCTATCTATAATGGTAGGTCAGTACCTAAGACAATCAAAGGCTCAAGTAGATTTTTTGGTAGTGAAGGCTCCTTCAGCTTACAATGCATTTCTTGGATGACCTGGCTTGAATGCACTTTAGATAGTAGTCTCAACTTATTACTTAAAGATGAAGTTTCTAATAAAGTTATGGGATTGGAAAGGTCAGAGGAGATCAGACTCTCGTGTGACACTACAACACTATTTCTTTATAGGATGGAAGGCAAGTGGTGTCTTATCCAGTAGATGGGCTTGACTCCCATGATGATTTGAGAGAAGAACGAGGAGAACCAATTGAGGATCTAGTTGAGGTTCCATTAAATGATGGACATGAAGACCATACTGTACAAATTGGCTCCAACTTGAGGGGAGAGGTCAGGAGGCAACTTATTGCATTTTTGCAAAGAAATGCTGACGTCTTCGCTTGGGTGCCCACGGATATACTTGGGATTGATGTAGAGGTGATGGAATATCGTCTGGCTGTAGATCCTAAATATCGACCGATAAAATAAAAGAAGCACAGCTTTACGCCAAAGCGGTAAAAAGTCATTGTGGACAAGATTGACAAACTCCTCAAAGCCAAGTTTATCAGACAAGTATCCTACCCAAACTGGATTGCCAATGTTGCCCTCATCAAAAAAGCAAATGGCAAGTAGAAGATGTGCGTGGACTTCATTGACCTAAACAAAGCCTGCCCAAAGGATAGCTATCCCTTGTCGAGAATTGGCTAGTTGGTGGATGCGACCTCAAGCCATGATCTCCTCACTTTCATGGATGCCTTCTTCGATTACAATCAAATCTAGATGGCACCAGAGGATGAGAAGAAAATTGCTTTTATTGCTGATCATAATCTTTATTATTATAGGATCATGCCATTTGGATTAAAGAATGCAGGTGCCATTTATCAACATCTGGTAAATAAAATCTTCAAGGAGCAGATCGACTATAATATGGAGGTCTTTGTAGACGACATGCTTATCAAAAGTTGATATTCATCAAATCACATTATCGATCTTGAAGAAACCTTCAGCACTCTACGAAGGTATAAGATGAAGCTGAATCCAACCAAATATTCTTTTGGAGTAACTTCAGTGAAGTTTCTAAAATTTATGGTGCTAAGACGTGGTATCGAGATGAACCTAGAGAAGATCAGAGCCATTCAAGAGATGACTACCCCATAATCAATAAAGTCCAACACCTGACAGGCAAAGTAGTAGCTCTGAATCATTTTATTTTGAGATCGATGGAGTGTTACATGCCCTTTTTCCAAGTACTGAACTTTTGTTGGACTCTTGAGTGTCAGCAAGCTTTTGAAGAACTACCTCGGCTTACCTCCTCTCCTTGCCAAACATGAACTTGGGGAAGAATTATTTTTATATTTGGCAGTGTCACCTGTAGTTATTGGAGTAGTCCTAATCAAAGAAAATGCTAAGATTCAAAAGCCGATCTACTATATAAGCCGAGTTCTGAGGGATGTGAAAATAAGGTATACGAAATTAGGAAAGCTAACTTATGCCTTATTGATTGCAGCCAGAAAGCTCCGACCTTATTTTCAGGGGCATACATTCGTGCTTCTCACTGATCAACCTATTAAAGTAGTTCTTCATCGGCCTGATACCTCTTGAAGGATAGCAAAATGGATCATTGAGCTGATAGAGTTCGACATTAATTTCCAATGTCGGCCCTCTATTAAAGCTCAAATATTGACGGACTTCACTATGGAATGTATAATTCTAGACCAGGCTGAGCTAGAGCTACAAATATGTAATACCTCTAGTCTGCCACCAAACCCCATCGAAGAAAATGTCGACCTTCCCAAAGACTCTTGGGTTCTGTATGTTGATGGTTCATCTAATGCCTCTGAGGTAGGTGCGGGCTTAATTCTAATCAATTCAGAGAGAATTATTGCTGAGTATGCATTGCATTTGAGTTTCCTATGATAAACAATGAAGCAAAATATGAAGCTCTGATTGCTGGGCTAAGAATAGCTGAAGAACTAGGATAGATCTTATGAAGATTTGTAGTGATTCCCAACTAGTAGTGGGGCAGCTCAAGGGCATCTATGAAGCCTGGGAGGAAAGCATGGTAAAATACTTGAAAAAAATGAAGAACTTGATCTCAACTTTTAGTAACTTCAGCATTCAGCAGATCCCCAGGATGGAAAATACTAGAGCCGACCTTCTTTCTAAGTTGGCCAGTTTGGCTTTCGATGAACTGCCTAAGGAGGTCTTCTTTGAAGTTCTGCAACATCCAAGTTCGGAGGAATCCCCAGTAGTAATGCAGGTTGACCATGAGCCTAGCTATACTGATCCTCTAATATTATATCTCAAAGATGAAATTCTTCCTAGAGATCTTAAAGAAGCTCGAAAATTGAGAAACCAAACCTTCCATTATGTTCTATATGAAAATAAGCTATACAAAAGCTCGTATTCTCTATCGCTCCTTTGATCCCTCTAACCTTCAGAAGCCGAATATTCCTTGAAAGAAGTTCATGAAGGTATATGTGAAAGTCACCTTGGGGCTAGATCATTGTCTTACAAATTACTTCACCAATGATACTACTGGCCGACTATGCAGCAGAATGCGACTGACTATGTGAAAAAGTATGATCGATGTCAAAAAAATGCCAATATTCAGAGATAGCTAGCTTCATAACTCATATCCTTGAGTGCTCCTTGGCTATTTGCACAATCGGGCATGGACATACTTGGGTCCTTTTCCATGGCCTCCAGATAGTAGAAATTCCTTCCAGTAGCTGTGGATTATTTCACCAAATGGATAGAAATTGAGCCCCTGAAAAAGATCACTAAAGCTAAAGTATAGGACTTCATCTAGAAATCTATAATTTGTAGGTTTGACAAACCTCAAACTCTCATCATAGATAATGGGCACCAGTTCACGGGAGCAAAATTTATCGAGTTTTGTGAAGATCTGAACATCTTTCATCATTTTACATTGAAAACTCATCCACAAGCAAATGGTGAAGTTGAGGTAACAAATAGGACTCTGTTATAAGGATCAAAGCAAGGCTTGAGAGAGAAAAAAGAATATGGGTGGATGAACTCTATCATGTTCTCTAGACGTACAGGACCACCCAGAGGTTGCCAATTGGGAAAACTCCTTTCGCCTTGGCCTTTGGAACATAAGCAGTAATACCCATTGGGCTCGGACTTTCTTCTACTTGAGTTGAAGGTTTCAAGAAGCAAAATAACTCACAAGATCTCTGGGCAAACCTCGACTTGGTGGAGAAAAAGTAGAATGCCTAAATTCGAATGGTAGCATACAAGCAAAAGGTGGCCCGCTACTACAATGCCAAAGTCAGGAGCAAAATTTTCAGAGTGGGAGATTTAGTACTTCGACGAGCAGACATCTAATAGCCACAAAATCAAGAAAAGCTCATCCCTACCCGGGAAGGTCCCTATGAAGTTATGAAAATTGCTCAACCTAGGTCTTATTATCTAAAGGAGCTCGAAGAAGCTATACTCCCATGACCATGGAATTTGCAAAATTTGCAAAGGTACTATTAATGATCTCATCCCAATAAAATTTTCTTACTTTAACATTCTTGTTTTTGGTACGAAGCTATGCAATGATAAGAAATTATCCAACCAAACTTTATTTTTAAATGAAGTAGAAGGCCTCTAGTTATTTAAGATAGGAGGTTAACCTCATCCTAGCGAGGGTGAAGGTCTTCAGTTATTTTAGATGGAAGGTTAACCTCATCCTAGCGAAGGTAAAGGTCTCTGATTATTTAAGACAGAAGATTAACCTCATCCTAACAAGGATGAAGGCCTCTAATTATTTAAGATAGGAGGTTAACACCTCATCGTAGCGAGAGTGAAGTGAAGGCCTCTGGTTACCTAAGATAGGAGGTTAACCCTATCATGGCAAAGAGAAAGACCTCCGATTTTCAAGAAAGAAGGAAAAGAGGAGAGGCCCTTTCAACAGCTCTTTGCTACCCCAACAACCTTAATCCAACGACCCTTGTTCATGAGCAACGAGGATAGATATGTGAGATGCAAGACAGAGATTGTTGTTTCAAGACAACATCGATATCAGGATTGAGAAAAAAATAAAGGAACTAATAAACTCTAAACTAAGATAGAACATAGAAGGACAAGTAAAAGAGACATTTCATTAATGTTAAAGTTTGATATAGAGGTCCTCAAGATTGGTTACAAAAAAAGAAAAGAGACGAAGTCCTATCTAGAGTCTGACTTTAGACTGCCAGCTCTAGCCAATACAAGAGAGAGCTTTAAGTCATTCACCTTTTCCTCGAGCTCTTGCCTCACCACCAAACTCTCTCTTAATAATTTTTTAAACTGGCAGGAGTCTTCTTCTGTCTCACTCAATCTTGTCCACAGGATGGCTGACCTAGCCTCCGCATCTTTCACGACATCTTGTTGGTAGACCATTTGCATCTTCAACTCTCGCAACTTTGTTTGGCTATTTTCGTATAAGGTAGACAAACTCTCCAAAGAACCCCTTAGAGAAAGAAGCTCGTCTAATTCTCTGCTCAAACTTGCCTGGGCCCTATCTGCCAATCGCTTCCAAAGTCAAGCATTTTTCTCATCGGCCCTTCAGACTGTCCGTTGGAGTTCAACAATTTGAACACTCCAATCCAGTTCGTAACTCTTGTAAGAATCTTCAAACCTGCATAGCTGGTCTTGAAGCTCCAAAAATCTCTTGGACCAATCCTAGTCGTATTCTTCTCAATTGCTAGACCACGCCGAACTCTCTTCAAGTAGCTAGATTTTCTTCTTTGCTACCTTTAGTTCAACCACGAGGGAGCACGCCTTGGCTGTCAAAATCCAAGATTTTTCACTCACATGCTTTTTGACTTCTTAGAGCTTTTCATTCATATGGTGCTTCTTAGTATTATACTCTTTGAAGAGTTGTCTAGATGATTGGTGCAAATGATTGATTTTGATGGCCACATCGACTTAATTCTTTTTTGATTTCTTAAGTTCATCTTCTATCTTCTCCATCATTTTCTTGAGTTGACAAACTTTTTTCTTAAGATTTCTTATATAAGCTCTCAAGGGAACACCGTGAGGCAAGGGATCAGCTTCGATAGGAGACTACATTTTAATGCACAAGAACATTATAAAATAAAGGCATTGCAATGGAAAATGCTTGTTTTTATTAATCAAAATATTTTTTAAGTACAGAAAAGAAGGAAAAATGAAAAAGATATAATAATAAGAGATCTCAGACCTCCAAAAGATCAGTAGAAGAGTTCGGTGTGGCTTCAATTGGTGCAGGTTCTTCGACGGAGGAGGGAGCAGATATGATAGGAGTAATGGAGGAAGGATCAACTGATGGAAGCTCGACGGCTGGGAAAGATGGTCCCCCTTTCTCATCAAAAGGTCCCTCATCTAGGAAGCTGAGTTAAGCCTAGAAAATTTGTTGGCCACGTTCTTCTGGCAGAGCTTGAATCCCTTGATGAAAGATAATTGGGTGAACTCCATCTTTATGCTTTTCATCTTTGAGGAGGCCTTGAACTCCTCTACCACCTGGATCTTGGCCTCCAAAATCCACTTCAAGGTCTGTCATTCCTTCTCCACCATCTTGGCCTCGATCTCCCCCTTTTTTTGATCTTCGAAGCCAACTCCACCTGCATTTACGCTGAAGTTTGTTCGATAGCATGGACTGTCTCTTGAAGACCCTTAACCTCGACCATTGTCTTCTCAAGAAGATGCTCGACCTCGACTTTCTCCTCAAGAAGGCGGCTGACTTCGATCCGATGATCTTCCTGAACCTTCACCACTTCCGACCTCAGGAGGTTCATCACCTTGATGTTGGCAATCAGTTGGTGCCCCAAATCTATAGAAATGACCAAGTAAATTATACTAATGAGGAAGCACATGGATGAAACAACAAAAGAATGAAAAGGAAGAAAGACGAATTAACTCACCTTGAGGAAGGACCCAAGAGAATCCTAGATGCGTTGCTCAAAGTCAGCATCAACAATTCTATCCACGACCTCTGGCAGGATGCATCCACCGATTAGCTTCCTGATAATTCCTCGATTGTTGAAGGGTTTTCCTTCGGAACTTCAATAGAATCATTAGACCTCTTGGAGCTAGTCTTGCGTTGGACCTTTGCGATGGCCGACTTCTCCTTCTTCTTCTTCTTCTTTCCTACCTCTTCCTCCTTCTCCATAGGGGGCTCAAAAGTTTGGACTTTGGCCAGAGAATCTATGGAGGTCGGAGGCACTACAACCTTGGTGGCCACAGTAACCTCGATGGCAGTGGTGGTAGTAGGGGCGTCAGCGATAGCATTGGCAGACGTGATAGAGCTTGAGGTGTTGACCTTCACTCTTTTGGAAGACTTATCGATCATAGCTACCTTCCTTTTGTAGTCTCAGAGTCCTTTGGAGAGATACTGAAGTTCATCCACATCCATTTCTATAATAAAAAAAAATTCATGATTAGAAAGAAGGATGAGAAAGAGACTTATGAAATTCATGAATATACCTGCTGGGTTGAGAGGACTTAAATCGAGATTAAACAAGGCCTGATCCTTTATCAGCTGAGATGGAGCAGGAGCTCGGTAATTTCTAATATTGCTAACCAATTCTTGATCTTCTTTTTCTAATCTTGAAGATTGATGGATCGAATCCCTCAGATGTCCAGGAAGGAAGTCCTAAGTCTAAGGATGGGCAAGAAATATAAAAGAACTTTTTGTTCCAATTTTGAATAAAAGAAGGGGCACCCTTAAGTAATCCCTTCTTATCGAACTGAGGGGACAGGTACCACCAATCTTTGGCGATGGGATGACATTTGAAAGTGAAGTAGTTACGGAACAAATAAATGGTGGGCTAGACCTTGGTTGAAATGCAAAAGGAAAGAAATTCTATGATGAACCTAAAGAAGTTCAACACCATAGAAGCCAGAAAAATATTTAGAAAATGAAAGAGAGCAATTACAAAGGGAGGAAGAAGAAGTCTTAATCCTGTATGAAAAGCTTTTAAGTACAAGTAAAAATGACCTAGACGAGGAGCGCAAGCTTGGCCACTTGGCCTAGGAAGTTTCAACTCGTACTCAAGAGGCACCCCATATAGGATTCTAACTAATGACAGATCTTCAATGGATATGGAGCAAGGGATAGTTTCAAGTGCAAAAATTGGATGAGGTGCTTTCCTAAGTTTGGCCTCTACCCTAGGATCGAGATTTTGAGAGCTCGGGTAGGCCGAGCTCCTTGAACTGGTAGACCAAGACACTTCCAAAGATATTTTTGATTAAAATGAATCCAAAAAATCTATAAAAATTTAAGAAAAAAAGGATAGTTAAATCTCAAAAAGAAAAAGAATGAAGCCCGCTTAGAAAACCCAAAGAAGACCCCAAAAAATAAATGAAAAGCAGAGAAACAAAGAGAAAGGAGATGAAAAACTAACCTAAGTTAGGCAAAGGGCTCAGGAAGACGATTGGAAGGATAGGAAGTAGCTGAAAAGAATGTCAATGGCCAAAAAATTGCACCAGGCTGTTCGGAAGGGGTGAGAAGTGAAGGAAGGAAGAAGGAAAACTCTCATGGAGATGAGAAGTCAGAGAAGGAGAAGAAGTTTAAATAATAGGAAAAAGTCCAAAGCAGTTATGATGGCAGATCTTTCTCAACTAGCTCCGACCTGTCATGTGTTCCACCCATGATGCCAATCTCTGATGTTGTACAGATCAATAATTGCATCATACATGGAGCTTCGTGTCGGACGAGTTTTCAAAAAAGATGAATCTTTTTAGGTCATTCGGCATTAAGAAGCTTCAGCACCAACTCAAAAAAGACCAAATTGTCTTATCTCTAGGAAGTAAAAAACTAGAAAAGAACTTCGACTGCTATAATTTCTGTGCTTTTTTCATTCAAAATTCGAACTCGGGAGCAGGAAGATAAGTGTTGAGGATAAAATAACCACCGTCAAAGTCCCTGGCCGTCGAACTACACTCTATGAGAATTTGCCAATCTTCTCAGTAATATGTTTATACTACAGAACTTGCCAAAAGCATATTGAAGTCCGGTCGGACAATCTTGAATAGCGAAGAGAACCATTATTTCATCAACTTTTGTTTCTGACTTGAGATGGATAACAGGACCAAACCCCAACAATTCCGACTCTGATTAGTAGCAAATTCTAAAGGCAACTAGATTTCTTTGTTAAAAATAATGAACTCCTCCAGTCGTGCTCCTTCCAACTGAACTCCTCAAGTCGTGCTCCTTCCAAATAAACTCCTTTAGTTGCACTCCTTCCAGATGAACTCCTCTAGTCGTGCTCTTTCTAGATGAATTTCTTCAGTCATGCTCCTTCCAGATGAACTCCTCTAGTCACACTCCTTTCGGACCGACTTCTTCTAGTCGGGCTTCTTTCAGGATGAACTTCTTTCAACCAGTCATGAATTTGCTCAGTCAATGTTGCATCCGCTTGCCAATTGAATTGGTCTAAAAGGACCTCATCATCAACATATTGGGAATTATATTCCAAAGCCAATCGTCAGCCTGTTGACGATTGAGATATTATAATTAATTTATTAATTAATAATAAATATTTTAGCATCTTTTTTCATCATAAATCTACATGTTCTAATAAACTCCATTATTGTGATGAAGTTCTTAGGACTATTTAGTTTCGATAAAGAGAGGATTTATCGATTAGTCCTTAAATTTATTCATGACTAAATGATAGGTTGTTAATTAGGATGACAACATCTATCGAGCATAGGTCGCTATATGCCATATAGGTTGGTTGTCCTCTTAACCAAGGAGTGTGGAGATATTGGTATGGCAGTGAGATGTATTGGTACATCATCATTGAATGTGACCAACTCCATGAAGGTTCTTGATCTAGGATTTTATAAGTAGATCTTGAAACTTTTTCAAAATCTTATAGTGAAAGATTTAAATAAATCAAATATTTATTTAAATAAATATGTAAACACCTAGATCTCAAATCTATTATATGATCAAGGAATGATATTGAATCAAAAATTAAAATCAAATAAGAAAGAAAAGGTTGATCAAATCAACCTAGATCTACACTACATCAAATGTAGGTATGAAGTTTATAGATCATATCTATTACTTGAGAAAGTTAGACATTCTAACTTACTGATCCAGGCTTGAGGATGAAGTCAAGATCCAGACACGTGTCCGACCTCTAAGAGTCATCCATACGAGCCTACGATCTCTGATCTGAAGTTCGATGCAGAAAATCAGCACAGCATGCTAGTACTGTGCTGATCCTTCTTCGATAGTTGATCCGATGCTCCCTTCTTCAAAATTTGGACTCTCCAAAATATGAGAAGAAAGATGAGAATTTACTGATCTAAGACTCTATCAGAAAAAACTTAAAAAAAAAAGAGGAGAGATTGAAAATAAAACAGCCTTAGAAGAAGACCCTCTTCTTCTTCTCTTTTCTCTCACCTAGATATCTAGTTTGGTGCCTATAGAAACCCCACGCCCAAGGACCCTCTTCATCTGATTTTTGCATAGCCCAAACCTCTCCCAAATCTCTATATTCTACAAAAGAAATTAGAATAAAATTCATCCAATAACTAGAAAAAAAGAAGAGTCCAAGTTAGATCAAAATCCTAGACTAGGAATGTCTAAACATGGGAAGTTGTTGGGGCGCCCAACTCTTGGGTGCCTCCTCCACAATTATTGGTGTGGACCAGCAAGGGAGGGTGGAAAAAATGATATTATTTTCATGAAATAAGAGAAGAATTAATTAAAAAAGGGGATGGCACTCAAGGGAAGGTGTTTTAGTCAATAAGGATTCTATCTCATAGAATCCTAAGCAAAACTAACTCCTCTTTTGACTTGGTCTTCCAACAAATTGCCTTATGAGAAAAGGAGGAGAGAAAGAGGGCATGAGAAGCCATGGAAGAGAATTTTTATGTAAGAAACAAAACAAAAAGGGCATGGGGCGTGAGGACTAAGTGGCGTAAGTGATAGAGAGTCCTAATCACACTAGGACTGCTATTTTGACTTGGTCAAACAAGATCTTTTAACCAAATAAAATCAAGATTAAATTAACCCAATTAAATAAGACCCTAATCCATTTAAGAACTTAATTAAATCAGATTTAATTCTAATTTATTTTCTAATCAAATTAAAAAATTGGGTTAATCCGAGTCCTAGTTAGACTAGGACTAGTTCTTCCTTGCACTTGGCTTATCCAATAAACCAATTGAACTTGATTCAATCAAGCCCAAACCAATTCTAATTAAATTATATTTAATTAGACTTAATCTCAGTCTATTGGCTTAATCAAATTAAGCCAATTAGTAATCTAATTGCTAATCGATCCTTCTGCAATACTTGCACTAGGTTAAACACCAATCGTATTGATTGTTTAACCCTAGAACGATTCTTAATCATTGATCAATCATCCGATCAGATCGTATGCTCTAATGTATATAACCTCATAGATTCAAACCTAAGTTGATAGCATAAAAATAAATTTTTATACCAATCAAAGTGACCATCTAGCAATGATACCCGATGGCCGAATAGGTCGAAGGTGTAGAACACCATCCTTAGAATTCATTTGGATATAGTTTCCATATAATTCATCCCCTTGACCACAATGCTCATAGGACACCTTAGAGTTTAACTATCAACTCTGATTAGGTTGTCCACATTATATTTCAAAATATCAAATCCATCTGATGGATTATCATGGCTAAGGTTTTGCTATATTGAAATACAGTGATACATTCTTCTCCAACTCTTAGAGTGGTCAATTCCATCTTGATCATACTCCAACTTCATAAGTACTTGATTATGCCTAGAAGCCTTTCATTGCTGAATTAGAAATTCAGTTAGTCTGATACCAGAGCATAGTGAGTTGCTTGCAAGTCATTGAGGTGATCTCAGGTCTAAGGGATACTTATTCCTATATCCCATCAGAGATATTATCGATAGCAGAATGCTCTAGAATTTATCACATTCAATGACAATATACCCATACATCTTGATAGGAAATATGTAGGATTTCATGCATAGATTTCAAAACTTTATTCGAAATATAGAGCAATAGAAGACATAGATTAAACTATTTAATTTACAACATGCATGTAATCAAATTGCAAAATCCTACATCAAGGATCTATAACATGTTATGATGCAAATATAAATCTAAAATTAAATTAATCATGAGTAGTATTGATCACATCAATATCTAGATCTAGAATAATTTTGGATCTAACCCTAGATCACATCTAGGTCACCAAGAGATCAGATCTCTTACCTTTGCACTGGTCGAGAACTCCATGGTTGAATCCATTATTTTCTTTGGAGCCACACATGAGTCCGACCTCTATAGGTCATCCACACGAACCTACAATACAGATCGAAGGTTCGTCGAACGAAGATCCGCTCGAAGTGCTAGCTTCTCGCGGATCCCTCTTGATGGTTAATCAAATACTTGTTCTTTGGATCTCTTGGATAATCCAAGAGATAAAGAACATGAGGAGGAATGAGAAAAAAATCCAACCCTTATATCTCTCATAAATTAAAAATAAATACATATGAAAAATCCTAAGAGAAGATAAATCTTCTTCTTCAGGACATCAATGGTTGATGTCCTGAAACCATCTCTTATGCTAAGTTCAGAGGAGACCTTCTCCTCTAGATTTTTTTCTACTTTTCTAGATCTCACATCCTTAAATTTTTCTCATAAAAATCTCATAAATAAAATGGAGAAGAAGATACTCAAAAAAAAAATAAAAAATAAAGAGAAGATAATCTTTTCTTACCTTTGTGCCTTCATAACATCAACGATTGACGTCCAGATGAAGATCTTTTCTCTAAGGATCATGGCACTATATTTCCTCAAGCCCTTCTTCTCTCTCCCTTAAATTTTTATCATATAAAAATTATAAATAAAATAGAAAGAGAAAAATATAAAAGAAAAATATAAGAGAAGACAATGTTCTCTTACCTTGACTCTTCAAGACATCAACCTTTGATGTCTTAATTGAGGGCTCTTCTCCAAGAATCTTGGCACCAAAAATCCTCCATGCCTTCTCCTCTTTCTTCTCTAATTTTTCATAATTTTTTTAGGATTTTTCACATCCTCTATGGTTAAAGAAAGAGGCATCCCCTTTATATTACAAAACTAGATCAAAACCTAGTCAAAGGAGGACTTGTATGGGGCGTCCAACTCTTGGATGCCCCTCCCTTGATTTTTGGTGTGTGAAATAGAAAACCAATGCCCTAAAGAAAGGGAGAAAGGGCAAAAATAATATTGGAGGTGTGGGGAAAGTGGGCGCACGAGAGGAGGGAAGAGTTTAGGTCAAAGGGGGCTCTTCTAAGAAGGAAACTAATCCTAACAACTTCCTGCTTTTGACCAAGTCAAAATTTATTCTAAATAATCTGATATGGGGCATGAGAAACCTTTTATTAGGCATGAGAAAATATATAAAAAAATATAGAATTAAACTATAGTGTGGGCTTTCTTAGGCGCAAGTGAAAGAGAGAGAGTCCTAGTCCAACTGGGACTCCTCTTGTTTGACTAGGTCAAAATTATTTTTAACCTAATTTAAATTCTATTTAAACTTGATTAAATGCAACCCAATTAAGGGTGATCCTAGTACAACTAGAAGTCTAATTAAATTATATTAAATCAAGATTTAAATCTAATTTAAATCCTAAGTCAATCAGGTGCATCCAAGTCCTAGTCAAACAAGGAATTGTTCTTCCCTTGCAATTGGCTTATCCAATAAATCAATTAGACTTAATCTAATTAAATTTAAATCAATTCTAAATAAACTTAACTCAATTAGACTTGATCTTAGCTTGATTGCTCAATCAAATTGAGCCAATTAGCAATCCAATTGCTAATCGATCCTCCTATAATACTTGCATTAGGTCAAACATCAATCACATTGAATGTTTGACCTCAAAACAATTCTCAATAATCGATTAACCATCCAATCAGGTTACAAGCTCTAATGTGTGTGACCCCATAGATTCAAATCTAAGTCGGTAGCATAGGAACCAATTTCTGTACCAATCAAAGTTACTATCTAGCAATGGTTTCCGACGTCTAGATAGGTCGAATGTATGCAAAGCAATATTCTTAGAACCCTGACCCATGGTTACTGTATAATTCATCCCTATGACCAATAATGCTCCAGACAACTTCGAGTATGCTATCAAACACTCATACAAGTCATCTCTATTATATCTCAAAATTTTATAAATCTCGTGACACCTCACGAGAATTACCCAGGCCTAGATTTTGCAAAATTGAAACACGAGTCATTCTCTTCCTGAAGTTAATCATGAGTGGTCAATTCCATCTTGACTCATACACCGACTTTATAAGTACTTGACTATACCCAAAAATCTTTCATCACCTATATTAGAAATACAGACAGTCCAGCATCAAAGTACAGTGAGTTGCTTGCAAGTCACCGTAGCGATCTCAGGTCGAAGGGATACTTATACCCATTGGCCTTAGCTAGCTACTCTTGATAGTAGAGTGCTATATTGGTCATGTTCAGTGTAGATGTACTTCTATATCTCACCTGGATGCCATACTAGTATCTCCACACCACTTGATTACGAGGACAATCAATGCATATGGCATACAACGATCTATACTCAATAAGTTATCATCCTTGTTAATAACTTATCATTTGATCGTGAACATATTAAGAACCATCAGATAAATCCTCCTTTATCGATTGATTGTGATTCTAAGGACTTCATCATAATTTAGAAGTTTATTTAAGGAAGATAGAACTTTTATGATGAAACAGCCAAATTACTATTATAATTAGACAATTCATATACTAATTCCAATCATCTACTACTTAGATGATTGGCTTTAGGATACATTTTTGAACAACTCCTACTTAGACTAAAGCCAATCAGAATGATATCAAATATCCTATCTTTCACTTGAGTTCATAGAATTTCTTAGTTTCGAGGCCTTAGCAAATTGATCGATCAAGTTCTCCTTTTATATTGATCTTCTAAAGATCAACATCACCCAGATCAAATATCTTAGATAAAAATGATGCAGAATATGCTGGTCCTTCAGTTCTTTAGCCTGAGCTATAGCTCCAGTGCTACGATAGGATTGGACCATGGGTGGAGGGTGCCACTCCCAACCTGCTAATGAACCTCAGTAACTACACACCTTACATGACAACATCATATACGACGATGTACTCTACATCACTAACTGAATAGGCTAAAGTATCCTGCTTGGAATCTTTCTAGCAGATTGCTCCTACAATTAGGGTATGAGTCGACATTCTCTTATTGTCATCTTGTTACGATTGAAATCAAAACATCTATATATTTTAAGTCAATACTTCCATATTTGAGTCACTAGACCTTAGTATTTTCTAAATACTTAAGGATTATCTATACAATCCTCCAGTGGCTCTTACTTGGATCAAACTGGCATCTGCTCACTACCTCTAATGAGTATACCATGTCTAATCCCGTACATGGATAAATAAGATGACAACTAATCCTTTATTCCTTACAATGTTGGAATGCTATTTCGGATTAAGAGAATTTCATCCTCAATCATCACAAAAAATAATACTACAAAACATTTTGCCTAATAATAAGTGCAGGGTTTGTCTTTGTTCATAACTAAGATATACATTCAGAACGTATGTTCGAACTCTGAGATGATACTCAGATGGGCTTTATAGGTCCTTACCTTTCTGTCTGCACTACTCTGATTCTATTAAAAATTCATTCACACCCAATGGGTTTTATCCCTTCAGGTGATCAACTAGTGTCCATACACTATTGATTTTCATAGACTTCAATTTGGATCATATGGCTCTAAGCCATTTCTCAGAATCAGACCGTTGCACTATATCTTTATAGGTGATCGGATCCTTGTTGTTCTCATCGAGCTCAACATGATCGCCATCTCAGACCTAGACACTGAAGTATCTATCCGACTAATGCGGTACTCTACAGAATCTCCTTAAAGGTGACACTTTAATGGGCTCTATATTTTATCTGATCAAATTCGGTTCTATAGGTTTATCAGATAACGTTGGTTCTTTTCTACCAATCAAACTTTTACAAGTTCAACTTGATAGGCATCATTTCCTTCTCTAAGGAACTCCTTTCCAAAAGGAATGTCCTACTGCTGATGAACATCTGATGTTCTTTAGTATAGCAGTATTAATAACCCTTAAATACTTATTGGACCAAGATCCAAGTTTATTTGTGTGCATATATATGACATAGATCAACTGCAAACCTAAAAGTGAAAGAGTCTAGGTCTATGCCTGATCCATATCCCATATAGAGTCAATGCAATAGATTAACTCGGTATAACAAAGTATACCCTATTATGGATTGAAGCATGTTTAACAAAGTTCAATTTTTCCTTTTAGATACACTATGTTCCAAAAAGGAATCCACTGAGAGAGAATCATATTCTCTTCTAGATATGTCACAAACTCACCGGATAAGTATTTGCCTCCTCGATCTGATCGAAGAGTTTTAATACCTTATCCAGTTTATTTTACTTTTTTATTATTGAATCATTTGAATATTTCAAATTATTCATCCCAAACGTACCCATGCCTAGATAGATCATCTGTAATGAAATATTAATGTCTTCCTTTGGCACTTAAGTTCAAGGTCCACATACATCACTATGTATGAGACTTAGAATGTTATCAGCTCCTTCATCTTTTTCAGTAAAAGATGACTTTGTCATCTTTCTAAGAAGACAAGATTCATAGGCTATCAATGATTCACAATCATTGATATCGAGATTTTTCTCTCAAGCTAACCTGTTTATCTCTTTCTTGTCAATATGACTAAGCCTGTAATGCCAAACATAGACATCCATGACATAATCTAACTAGGATGTGTACATTCCACTTACCTTAAGTTCTTGCAATGAATTGCATAAGACCACTGATATCTAATACCCAGGTAGTAGAATTACATATAGAGAAGTTTTAAGGTGTTATCATATAATATCTTTAATGAACAACTTTTGCTCCTTTCTCTTGTTCAGCCTGTTATGGTCAAGGGAAGCAAGACAAATCTTCTTCCTATGACCCCATTTCAGACATTAGAAGTACTATGCCTGATTTGGGTTAACCTTAGACTAATTGTTTTGACTGGGCTTAGAAACTCCAATATGAATCCATTCATACTGTTGAACTAATATTCAACTTTCGATACTAATTATTGAAGTTGGATCCATAAGTCTTCACCATCTAACAGTGAGAGGAGCAATTAGGATTTAGCCTTAATAGAGAACAATGATCTATTGTATATGAATCATTTTAAGCCTAAAGACTTAAACTTTAGTTTAAAGGTTCTTCCACTATTTTATTCGAACTGATAGCCTCTACCTCCAATTCGAAGAATTACTTTAATTCCCTAGTAGGTACTAGAATCCACATAGACTGCACACGAGCCCAACTTTGGTTGGCCCACCCATGTACATTTAAGGATAGGTTCAAAATCAATTGTTTCTCCAAATAATTTTTAGTAATTTTAATTTTGCCCCAGGCCCTGATCAGTTGGCTTTGGCCTTCTCAGAAAAGGGTCCAGTTAGGTCCAACCATTAACATGACCATGCTTGGTGCATCCAACCAATGAATGATCAGGCGCAACTTTGGTTGGCCAACCCAACCACCATTAGAGAGACACATCCAAGTCATCATATGATGAATGATAATTCATTTAGTCAACAAGCATTAGGCCTTTGGGCCTCCAATGATTATTGAGTTAATGGACCCTATTGGGGATAAACCCCGCTCCCATTGAAGTCCAGTCTGATGCTTAGCCTAATGTAACTGGTAATCACAGAAGAGCTTCGATCAGAAATTCTTCCTCTTAAAACTTCCAGCAGTCGAATCCCTTTCGGACTCCTCCAATAGCCAAACTCCTTTCGGATCCCTCCAGTGGTTGAACTCCTTCCGGACCCCTCCAGCAGCCGAACTCCTTCCAGACTCCCGAACTCCTTCCAGACTCTTCCAGCAACCAAACTCCTTTCGAACTTCTCCAGCGGCTGAATCCCTTTTAGACTCCTTCAGCAGTCAAACTTCTTCCAGACTCCTCCAGCGGTCGAACCCCTTTTGGACTCCTTCAGCGGCCAAACTCTCCATAATCATCCAGGAAGGTCTCCACATGAGTCCGATCCCATACACGACATGAACTGATCCACACTTGGACTACCTCAGAGGAGCCCAAACTCCTCTAGAATTGATATAGCTCAAACATCATCATCAACCAATGCTTATCCCTCCAAACTTTAACTATCAAATCTCAAACGGACTGGCACCTCGTGATAATAAATAGTATCCTCCATAACAAACTCCATGTGGCCCCAAACGACCTACTATCCGATAGTTATGGCTGTCACTATCAATTTGTTATAGGCTCCATCTATAAAAGAGACCCTCTAGATATGTTTTCTCTAGGCTCTCTTCTTCTTTTCGAAACTCTGCAACTTTCTTAACTGAGCACTTCATTTCTATTGGCTAAAAAGGCTAACTTGACTGTCAGAGGGTCTTGTCGGAGCCATCACCCTAAGCTTTAGATGAGACTTATTTTGCAGATCACCAATGGTGATGTCATCTCCTTCGACTCTAGTACTTCTCCGATGGCAATCAGATTTCACACCAATAGGATTGGTGCTAGAGGAAAGGCCCTCTGTTCCTGAGGTTTTCTTGTTCTTAAAGGAATGCTCAGCAGCGATCTCTCTTCTTCCTCTCTAGAGTTCTTTTTAAAAAAATATCTCCTAAGAAAGCTTTGACCCAATGGTCAATGACCTCTATAGCCAGATCCTGTCCAGATCTATCCGCTCCCACTTCAGCTCAGGCAACTCAAGCTCCACCTATAGCCATGGTGGATGTAGAGTAGTTCAACCTGCTGGTCTAGTAGGTTTACGATCTCATGAAGGCGGTGCAGGCCATGCATTAGCAGGCTCCAATGCCAATTCGATCAGAGCAGGCTTCTCTGGAGCATCATGATCTGGTCTGCGGACGGTCGACTTGGGCTAGCCAGTCGATAATCTTCGGTGGGAGCTTTACCTCCATTCCACTGAAAAATCAAAGAAGATCAATGATCATGAAGATCTCCTAAATTAAAGGCTCAAAAAAATGAGCCGACGAATCGAAGAACTCGGTCATGCTCCCTCTTTCCACGGTGATGATATTTGTATTGACCCTCCTTTTTTTAGAAGATTATGAAGAAACCAATCCCACCAAACTTCAAGCTTCCTTAGTTTGAGAGTTACGATGGGACCATCGATCTGATCGACCATCTAGAGGTCTTTCGGATAATGATGCTGCTCCACGGTATGTCAGATGCCATTTTGTACCTAGCTTTTCCATCCACCCTCAAAGGAGCCATCAGGAACTAGTACTTAGCCCTTAAGCCAGGAACCATCTTTTTCTTTGATCAAATGAGCCATCAGTTTGTGGCTCATTTTGTTAGTAGCCGACATCCCCATCGAGATTCGGATTTTTTGATGAATATCAAGCAGAAGAAGAAAAAATCTATCCAGACTTATGTCACCTGATTTAATGCTGCTACATTGAAGATCCGAAACCTAGACTAATCTGTTGCAATGGCCTTACTCAAGGGCAACCTTCAAAAGAATGATTTTCTATTCTTCCTAAAGAAAAAGTACTTCAAAAACTTTATCGATATGCTGGCTCGGACTGAAGGTTATGCCCGAGCTGAAGAAGCCTTTAAGGCCAGGGATAATGAAGCCACCCAGGAGTGGCAGATGGGCGAACCAAATATGCCCATGGCTAGAGAGAAACCGAGCAGAGCTCAGCCACTTTCTCAAACTTCTTCAGAGCGTAGCTAGGCCCGAACTCCTATTCGAGCCCAGAGATGAAGAAGCCCGGATAAAAGGACACGATGGAGCTCTTTCTTTAAAAAATTTCATAACTACGCCCCTCTCAATGCTCCAAAAATTCAAGTACTGATGGAGATCAGGGAGCAACTGTCGAGATCGAAAAGGATGCGCACTCATCCCGGCAAGCATAATCCTAGTAAGTTATGCCTCTACCATCATGATTATAGTCATAATATAGAAGAGTGCATCCAGCTCCAAGACGAGATCGAGGAGCTTATCCGACATGGTAGGCTTGGTCAATTCCTATGACGTTGGCCAAAAGGACGACAAGATTGACCAAGAGCATCCCTGCCATCAGAACCATCGAGAGGCGAGGAGTAATGAGAAGATCAGCCCCTGATCGGCATCATTAACACCATCTCCAGAGAACATCAGCAAGGAGAGGCTAGCGGGTCAGCCAAGTTTGGGAAAAGGTGAAGAACTGAAGAGCCCATCGCTTTCATTGACGAGGATGCTCAAAGAGTCCAGTTTCCGCATAATGATGTAGTTGCAATCTCTTTAAACATTACCGACTATGATGTGCACCGCATTTTGGTAGATAATGAAAGCTCTATTGATGTTTTGTTTTATGATGCTTTCTCAAAAATATCCTTACTCAATAACCACTTGGGACCTATGAATTCCCTATTGGTAGGCTTCACTAGTGATGTTGTGCCAGTTGAGGGCATAATAACTTTGGCTGTGACTGCAGAACAACGTCCGAAGCTGGTTAAGGCACTGATCGATTTTCTAGTCGTAAAGGCTCCATTTGCCTATAATGCTATTCTCGACTGACCTGGTTTGAATGCGCTTCAAGCAGTGGTGTCAACTTATCATCTAAAGTTGAAGTTTCCAACGAACTATAGAATTGGAGAGATCAGGAGAGACCAGGCATTAGCAAGACGTTATTGCTCCATTGCCCTATAGGAAACATCCAGCCCGACCTTTGTCCTATTGATGGGTTGGATGTTCGTGATGACCTTACCGGAGAGCGAGGCGAGCCTATGGAGGATCTCATATGTGTGCCCTTAAATGACGAAAGCATGGAGCACACTGTGTAGATCAGCACCAACTTGGGGGATAAGGTTCGAAAGCGACTCGTCACCTTCCTCAGGAAGAATGCAGATGTCTTCGTCTGGGTCTCAATGGATATGCAAGAAATTGATGCCGAGGTCATGGAACATTGACTGGCTTTTGATCCTAAGTATCAACCAGTAAAAGAGAAGATGCACAACCATGCCCTAGAGAGGTAGAAAGCAATTGTAGAAGAAGTAGATAAGCTCCTTAAAGATTGATTCATCCAAAAAATTAACTATCCGACCTAGGTCTCAAATGTGGTTCTTGTCAAAAAGGCAAACGATAATTGGAGGATGTGTATAGACTTCAAAAAGCTAAACAAAGTATGTCCAAAAGATAGCTACCCTCTACCCAGGATCGATCAATTGGTGGATGCGACTTCAGACTATGAGCTCCTCACCTTCATGGATGCCTTCTCTGACTACAACCAAATTTGGATGGCATCAGAGGATGAGGAGAAGACTGCTTTTATTACTAACCATGGTCTTTACTATTACAGGATCATGCTCTTCGGGCTTAAGAATGCAGGCGCAACTTATCAGCACTTGGTCAATAAAATCTTCAAGGAGCAGATCAGTCGCAATATGAAAGTTTATGTTAACGACATGCTAGTCAAAAGTTGAATATCTGTCAATAATGTTGCCGACCTTGAAGAGGCTTTCGATGCGCTTAGAAAATATAAGATAAAACTAAACCCAACTAAGTGCGCCTTTGGGATAGCCTCAAAAAAATTTTTGTGATTCATGATCTCGAGACAAGAAATTGAGGCCAACCCAGAGAAAATTTGAGCTATCAGAAGATGACCGCTCCAAAGTCCATCAAGAAAGTTCAGCGCCTGATTGAGAAGGTGGCATCTTTGAATCATTTTGTCTCGAGGTCGGTCGAATGCTGCATGCCCTTCTTCCAAATCCTCAAAAAATTGAAAGATTTTCACTGGACTCAAAATGCCAAAAGATGTTTGACGAGCTCAAGAACTATCTCGGCTTGCCCCCTACTAGCCAAACCCAAATTCGGAGAGGAGCTATTTCTCTACCTCACGGTCTCCCCTGCAGCGCTAGCGGCAATCCTGATCAAAGAAGAGGCAAAAGTGTAGCGACCAGTCAACTACATAAGCCAGATCCTAAGGGATGCTGAGACTGGGTATACAAAGTTAAAAAAATTAGCTTATGCTCTTCTGATTACAGCAAGAAGACTTCGACCTTACTTCCAAGGATATGCTATAATGCTCCTCACTGACCAATCGATCAAAGCGATCCTTCATTAAATGGATGCTTTTGGAAGAATTACAAAATGGGCCATTGAATTAACAGAGTTCAACATCAACTATCGACCTTGATCAGCAATCAAGGCTCAGGCACTAGCCGACTTTATAGTTGAATTTACCATCCTAGATGATGTCGAGCTTCAAAATGAAACCAACATTTCATGGTTGCACCCAAGCTCCTCTGAAGAAAGAATGGACCTTTCTAAAGATTTTTGAGCCCTGTACATCGATGGCTCTTCCAGCACTTTTGGAGTAGGTGCTGGACTAATCCTGATCAATCCAAAAGGGATCATCATGGAGTATGCACTGCATTTTAAATTTTTGATGATAAATAATAGGGCAGAATATGAGGCCCTAATAGCCAGGCTGAGGATAGCCAAAGCATCAGGAGCTGATCGGCTTCAGGTTTGCAGTGACTCCTAACTGGTCGTGGGGCAGGTCAGCGATAGTTATGAAGCCTGAGAAGAGAGCATGAAAAAATATCTTAAGAAGGTGAAGAGCATGATCCCAGCCATCGGCAGCTTCAGTATTCGACAAATCCTAAGGGTGGAAAATGCTAGGGCCGACCTTCTTTTTAAGCTAGTCATCCTAGATCCTAACGAGCTTCCAAAAGAAGTTTATTATGAGACATTGAAATGCCCATGAATAGAGAAACCGCAGCCCATCATGCAGGTCGGCCAAGAGCCTTGCTGGATTGACCCGCTGACCGCTTATCTTAAGGATAGGGTTCTTCCTCATGACCCAAAAGAGGCTCGAAGGTTGAGAAACCAAGTCTCCCATATATTCTTTATGAGAATATGTTATATAAAAGGTCATATTTCCTACCATTATTGAGATGCCTCTGACCCTCTAAGGCTGATTTCACACTATAGGAAGTGCACGAGGAAATTTGCAGGAGCCATCTGGGTGCTAGATCTCTATCTCATAAGCTGCTCTAACAAGGATATTACTGACCGACTATGCATGGTGATTGTGTTGATTACGTTAGAAGATGTGACCACTGCCAAAGAAACATGAATGTCTAAAGGCAACCAACCGTTGAGCTTGCCCCGTTGAGTACTCCTTGGTCATTTACGTAGTAGGGAATGGATATTCATGGACCCTTCCTAATGGCATCTGGGCAACGAAAGTTTCTCCTAGTCACCATCGACTATTTCACTAAATGGGTCGAGGCCGAACCACTGGCAAAGATTATTGAAGCCAGGGTGCAGGACTTCGTCTGGAATTCAATCGTCTATAGATTTGGACTGCCCCGAACTATCATAATAGACAATGGTCGATAATTCACTAGCATGAGGTTCGTCGAGTTCTATGAAGGTCTGAATATCTCCCACCACTTTACGTCGGTAGCTCACCCACAGGCAAATAGGAAAGCTGAAGTGATCAATCGGATCCTATTGCAAGGCATCAAGAAAAGACCCAAAAGAGCAAGAGGGACCTGGGCGGATGAACTTTATCATGTTCTATGGGCATACCACACTACCCAAAGGCTATCGACTAGAGAAACACAATTTGCCTTAGCTTTTGAAATAGAGGTAATCATCCCGATCGAACTTAAGCTTCCATCGGTGCGGGTAGTGGCTTTCAACAAGCAGCATAATCCACAGGACCTCAGAGCCAACCTTGACCTACTAGAAGAAAAAAGAGAGGAAGCCCAAGTTTGAATGGTGGCCTACAAGCGAAGGATGGCTTGATACTATAATTCCAGAGTCAAAGGTAAAATGTTTAGAGTGGAAGACTTAGTGCTTCGACGAGCCACCATCTCTCAGCCTTAGAGCCAGGGGAAGCTTGCCCCAAATTGGGAAGGATCCTATGAGGTCACGAAAGTCGTCCGACCTAGGACGTACTACTTGAAGAAACTCAAAGGGGTAGACCTATGTTGAACATGAAATTCGAAAAATCTACGAATGTATTACCGATGATTTGATTACAATAAAATTTTCCTACTTCAACACCCTAATCTTTGTTGTATACCGATAATAAAGGGGGACTACCCTCCAAACTTAATCTCATGATAAATACGGCCATGTTAGGAATAGAAGGAGAACCTCGTCCTAACATGAGCAAAGTCGAAGGCCTCATTCATTTTAGACGAGATGAGGGGAGAGGCCCTAACAACGATCCTAATGTGCCTCTACAGCCCGTTAGGAATAGGAGGAGAACCTCATCCTAACATGAGCAAAGTCGAAGGTCTCATTCATTTTAGACGAGATGAGGAGAGAGGCCCCAACAACGACTCTAATGTGCCCCTACAGCCCATTAGGAATAGGAGGAGAACCTCATCCTAACGTGAGCAAAGTCGAAGGCCTCGTTCATTTTAGACGAGATGAGGAGAGAGGCCCTGACAATGGCCCTAATGTACCCCTACAGTCCATTAGAAATAGGAGGAGAACCTTGTCCTAACATGAGCAAAGTCGAAGGCCTCATTCATTTTAGATGAGATGAGAGGAGAGGCCCTGATAACGGCCCTAATGTGCTCCTATAGCCCATTAGGAATAGGAGGAGAACCTCGTCCTGACGTGAGCAAAGTCGAAGACCTCATTTATTTTAGATGAGATGAGGGGAGAGGCTCCAATAATGGCCCTAATGTGCCCCTATAGCTGATAGGAATGCGATGTTGTCGTTAAGATACCATGTTTATCAGTTTAATTCGACTTCTTAAAATAATTAAAAATACGTAGATAGTAGTGAGTTGGGTCGAATCCACAGGGAAGGTAGTGTTTTTAGATTTAAAATCTTTAATTTTTGAAAAGAAAAAGGAAAGAAAAGAGTTTTGAAATCAAAAGTAAAGTCAGAAAATAAAAAGTAAAAATTAAAAGGTGCAGGAATTTTAACTTGGTACTAAGATCTACTAGTTAGATCTTAGCATCTACTTGCAATAAAATAAAAAGCAATAATTTAAAGTATAGAAATTAAATTATAATAAAAATAAAAAGCATAAAATTAAAGAGCATAAAAATAAATATTGCATTAAAAAGTTCATAATTTAAATACATAAAATAAAAAGAAAATAAAATAGGCTAATCTTTGATCTTGGATCAGTATTGGTGGAAAGATGGTGTAGAAGCCTAGCTCTTCTTCTCAGCATCCATTACTTTGAAGCAGCCATTAACCCATAGCCTAGCTTCACCCTGTACCAAAGCTTCATCTTGATCTGAGATATTGATTTTTGGAGGCCTGGGGTCCTTTTTATAGAGCTAGGAGCGCTGGAGAGTTTTCTTCTGGACAATGTGGGACTAAGGAGCTCTTTGATCATCAAAATATAAAAAAATATAAGTAAAAATTGGATTAAAAGGAGTCCTAGATGAATTTTACTACTTTGGATGAAATCTGGCCATCGATAGGGATCCAACGGTCCAAAAATCATCAAAATCAAACATGATCAGCCCAGATCAGGTTGGATTAAATTTTGGCCGTTCGATTGCACGTTGATGGAGGAAATCTGGCTATTGATCATGCATCGAAAGTTTTGATCACCATCGAGAGTGTTCTGGACCATCGAATCATCCCCTAGATCGAGCGTTGTCGTTGGATGACGATCCACGTGAAGTTTGAAGCTGAATCAAATCCAAAAATAACCATAGTCGTTCGATCTTGACCGCAAGCTACCGCAGCCATCGGATGGTATAATTACTATTCCTATGGACCACATGGATCGGCCGCACTGCACACCATAGCCAATTAGTGCCTCTGTTGTCAAGTGAAAAGATCAGATTGCCCTGTGAGCCGCGATAAATTTCTGTGGACCCTTTAAGGGTCTTGGTCCGCTACGTGTCGCTCTATGATTCGTCGGTTTCTGCTAAGCTGGCAGTCCACGCTTGGATCATAGACCGACTGGTGGCTTCTGTGGCTGAGTTAGCTTTGACGGCTTGGCTTGGCTTGGTGGCTTGGCTTTCGGAGCCGGCTGAGCCATTTTCTTTTTTATTTAATTTTTATTTATTTTATTTCTTTAGAAATTCATCTCTTTTTCGTTTGAGCTCCATTTTGCTTGAAACTTATTTCATTGTGATCAGAAAAATGAGCTCTTTCCATTAATAATAAAATTTTATTTTTTAATTTCTATTATTTTTAATTATTTTTTAATTAATAAAAATATTAATTTTTCAAAAATATGTATCAATTAATTATTAATTCTTAAAAATAAGTATAAATTAATTGATAAATTGATGCTTTTATAGGTAAATTTATGATACTTATCATATCTCCTAACTTAAGTTTTGCTCATCCTCGAGTAAAGAAAGAATTTAGTTTTAAATACCTTTTAACTTTAGAGTTTCGAATTTTACCTAAGCAATTTTCAAAATGGCCATTGATATTCAATAGAGTTTAAGTGAGATATATCATTAGAGTATTAATACTTATCAATAAAAAAATTAAGTAAAGAATATTAAATTTTTTTGAATTTTTTCTAAATTATCCTACCTTTATCTCTGATTTGTCTAAACTTTCATATAGACAAGTGTATTGCTACTTTCATCCTTCATTTATTGATTTTTATTTTTACATTGCCCACTTTTTGATGCGAATATCATTGCTTACTTAGGCAATGGGATATGGTTATTTGGTGAAAAACTTTTTTTTTTTTTTTAACGTTGTACCACTATTAAGTGTCTTAACCCCTTAAGCTTTCTATTTGATCCATGTAGTGAGTCTTAGGCCAATGACTCTCAAATCAGTTGGCTTTAGGGCACTAGGTATAGAATACCCCTCAGACTTATTAGCTCGAATCAAATAGGCTACGAGTTAAGACTAGCTTTACAACGAGCTTCTTTTCCCTTCCCATCTTTTGATGCGAAACTTAATATTTGCTTAGGCAAAGAGGCCCGGTTACTCAGTAAGAAGTACTTGAAAACTATTAAAATAAATTTTTTATATGAAGAAATGTATAGTTATCCTACACAAGCCTGTAAAAAGTAGACTTTTCTTTGATGCTAGTAGAAATAATTAGAAATGCTCAGGAAAAACTTTTTATGTTCTAGACTTAACTCTTTATTGAATTTTCTTAATACTTGATTTCTCAATATCTTACAGATTCTCTAATCTGTGTATCAATTTTTTTTAAAAAATACTTAGTTTAATTTGATTCTTAAGTATAATCAGGTATCTAAATACTAAATACTAACTTTTTTGAGGACTTAAAATTTTAAAATTTTTATTTTTCTTTCCCCCAACTTAATCGACATTATCCTCAATGGAGAAGAAAAAAATAAAGGGTGTAATTAAGAACATGAAAGAATACACCTGACTATATTTTTGGTCCAGCACATGCCTTTGAAAATTTGGGCTCTCCCTCCAACTTATTCAAATTATCCTAAAAAGAAAATAAACTAAAAAGATAAACTAAATATTGGGTTGCCTCCCACCAAGCGCTAAGTTTACCATCTTCAGCCAGACATAATGCAGCTCACTATTCTGTGTCGAATATTGGATTAATAAATTTCAATGATTTTGGATTGTCAATCTCAGAAAGTTGATTTATAATTTCATTATTGATATAATCAATATTAATTTTAGGGATATAATTTGTGATCCCATTCTCAGACCCATGTTTATTAAGAATTTCTCCTATTTATTTTTCTAAAATGCCCATGAATGGAGTTTTTGTAATAGGAGTTAAGTTTGATTCAATGGATGCTGGAATGATGACTAAAGGTAATTTTAATTCTGAAGGTAAATTAATGTGATCTTGCTTAAACAACTCCGTTGACTCTTTATTACATGCCTCTTGATTTTTGTAAGAAGAACCTACTTTTAGGGTTGAAGGAAATAGGACATTAGGTTATAAGTCTTGGATAAATTATCTATTCTCTTTTTCCCTTTTTCTATCTCATTTATACTAGAACTAGCATCAGTACTAATTCCTGATTTGGATTCTTCTATGTGGTTAGTCTCTGTACTAACCAATTTTATTAAATTTTTATTTTGGCTAGCATCAGTACTAGCCTCTTTCACCTGGTCTTGGTATGGGTCCATAAGAATTCTATAGCTTTTAAGTTCAAAAATTATTTTAGTATTCTCAGATTGGGGATTCTTAAGTGAGACATTAAATTGATAACTTGGTCCAGGTAGTTGGTGGACATTAGGTGGGTTGTTTGAAATTGGTAGGCTCGGTAGTTGATCTAGTTTTCTCCTCATGTTAGACTCAACTAATTATCCTATTTGAGCTTCTAGCTTGGTGATAGATTGCTGTTGAGTTAGACTTAATTGTTGAAGTTGGTTAAATCTATCATCAGCTAGATTGATCTATTGAGGAGGTGGATATGATAGTTGATTGTTATATGATGGCTGGGTAAACTGACTAGACTGACCATTATTATAGGCATAGTTTTGGTATTGAGACCTATTTTGATAATTTTGTACTAATAGAGTTTGGGTCTGAGCCTGAGTCTGTTGTGATTTCCAAGAAAAATTAGGATGGTTTCTCCAGCCAAAGTTATATGAATTTAAAAATGGATCATTAACTAGCTTGGGGTAGCCTTTAGCAGCTTGAACTTGTTCTTGGATAAAATGTGAAAACTGTGCAACATGATGGATTGGGCTAGGTGATGTGAATTGTGTAGAAGATTGTTGACCTAGGATTAGGAGTTGATATAATTTCTGGGAAAGAAGGTCAACTTTATCTAATTTTTGGACTATTAGGTTCAGATTAACCATTTGATTATCAGGTTTAATGTGAATCAATCATTCAATTAAGTTCAACTAAATCAAAAAAAGTGATTTTCTATCGTGCATGTATTAGTGTAACCCTAATGTATGGTTCAAAATTTTTTAAATTTTTTTTTTAAGAATTTTTTTATATATATATTTTCTATTATTTTATTATATTATTATTTTAAAAAAAATTATTTTTTTAAAGTTATTTTAATTATTATTTTTAATTTAATTTAATTATTATTTTTAATATTTTTGGGTAAGTTTAATTTAATTTTTATTTTATTTTATTTTATTTTATTTTTGAAGGAGAAAGGAGAAGAAAGAAAGAAGGATTTTAAAGAAGAGGTCCTAAGGAGTCCTAGAACTAAAAAGAGAGAAAAAAATTAGGTTTAATTAGGTTTGATGTTGGTTAGCGATCAAGTTGGTCAATCAATCCTGACTAAGGGTTATCCTAGATTTAGACAGCTCCTAACTGCCAAGGTCACCTTCAAGCTCTCCAAGTGTAAGATCAGCCAATCAACTAGTCAGATAAGTGTAAGATCGATAGGAGTCCTCCCATTGCTTGCATTAGACACCAATTATGCTTGGCCAGGTAAGCTAACGGAATCAATTAGAAACCACCTTCCTTCGAATCCAGTCACCCCTGAACCACTTTTCTAGACACCAATCAAATTGACTAATCCTAACCTGGTTCAACTCTTAGGATTTCTTATCCTATTGAGCTTGAGTTCCTAGGGCTGATGTCTAATTGATTTTAAAATTAAAGACTTAGGTCAATGCAGGATGTTGGTTGGTTATTTGTGGGCCAAGGAAGGGTGATCAAATCCCCACCTTATCTTATTTAATTGGATTATGCCCTTAATTTGGTTTAATATGAATATGCATAAAAAATAAAATAATTCAATCAAAGGGTTCTATGCAATTTAAATTAGATGCATGCAACTAATTGAATTCTGAAAGGCTTACCTTGCCTCTAGCAATCACCAAAAAAAATAAAACTAATATGATGCATGCTCTAAATAGTTAGAATTTCTAATCTTATCATGAGACTTTTAATTAGATTTAAATAGATATTTTTTAAAATTAATTTAAAAATAAAATAAATAAATAAAAGGAAAGAGAACTAGGGTTAGGATTGATCTCACCAAGCAAAACTTCTGGTTCTTTTTGTTCTTTAATCTCTTTTTCTATAAAATAATTAAAAAAATTAGCAAGTAATATTTATAAAAAAATAAAAAAATTATTTATAGAAAAATCAAAGAGATCAAAAATTTAATGTCCGTGCCTTCCCCGGCAACGGTGCTAAAAACTTGATAGGTTTGTCAAAATTATTTTAAATTTATTTAAAATAAATTAAAGAAATTAAAATCAAAAATCAAAAATAATCTTCTGTAATGATGCCAAAAACTTAATAGGAACGTGATGTTGTCATTAAGACACCGTGTTTATCAGTTTAATCCAACTTCTTAAAATAATTAAAAATGCATAGATAGTAGTGAATCGGATCGAATCTACAGGAAAGATAGTATTTTTAGATTTGAAATCTTTGATTTTTGAAAAAAAAAAAAAAAAAAGAGTTTTAAAATCAAAAGTGAAGTCGAAAAATAAAAAGCAAAAATTAAAAGGTGCAGGAATTTAAACTTGGTACTAAGATCTACTAGTTAGATCTTAGCATCTACTTATAATAAAATAAAAAGAAATAATTTAAAGTATAGAAATTAAATTATAATAAAAATAAAAAGCATGAAATTAAAGAGCATAAAAATAAATATTGCATTAAAATGTTTATAATTTAAATACATAAAATAAAAAAAAAATAAAATAGGCTAATCTCTGATCTTGGATCGGCATTGGTGGAAAGATGGTGTAGAAGCCTAGCTCTTCTTCTCGGCACTCATTGCTTTGAAGTAGCCATTAACCCATAGCCTGGCTTCGCCCTGTACCAAAGCTTCATCTTGATCTGAGATATTGATTTTTGGAGGCCTGGGGTCCTTTTTATAGAGCTAGGAGGGCTGGAGAGTTTTCTTCTGGGCAATGTGGGACTAAAAGGCTCTTTGATCATCAAAATATAAAAAAATCTAAGTAAAAATTAGACTAAAAGAAGTCCTGGATGAATTCTACTACTTTGGATGAAATCTGGCCATCAATAGGGATCCAATGGTCCAAAAATCATCAAAATCGGATGTGTATCAGCCTAGATCAGGTCGGATTAAATTCTGGCCATCCGATCGCGCATTGATGGAGGAAATCTGGCTGCTGATCTTATATCGGGAGTCCTGATCACCATCGGGAGTGTTCTAGACCATCGGATCATCCCCTGGATCGAGCGCTGCCATTGGATGGCGATCCATGTGAAGTCTGAAGCTGAATCAAATCCGAAAATAACTACAACCGTTCGATCTTGACCGCAAGCTACCGCAGCCATCCGATGGCGCAATTACTATTCCTGTGGACCACATGGATCGGCCGCACCACACATCATAGCCAAGCAGCACCTCTATTGCCGAGTGAAAAGACCAAATTGCCCTGTGAGCCATGATAAATTTCTATGGATCCTTTAAGGATCTAGGTTCGTCATGTGTTGCACTGTAATTTGTCGATTTTTGCTGAGCTGGCGGTCCATGCCTGGATCATGGACCGACTGGTGGCTTCTGTGGCTGAGTCGACTTTGACGGCTTGGTTTGGCTTGGTGGCTTGGCTTGCGGAGCCGGCTCAACCATTTTCTTTTTTTATTTAATTTTTATTTATTTTATTTTTTTAGAAATTTATATCTTTTCCGTTTTAGCTCTGTTTTACTTGAAACTTATTTCGTTGTGATAAAAAAAATAAGCTCTTTTCATTAATAATAAAATTTTATTTTTTAATTTTATTATTTTTTAAATTTTTTAAATTATTAAAAATATTAATTTTTCAAAAATATGTATCAATTAATTATTAATTCTTAAAAATAAGTATAAATTAATTGATAAATTAATGCTTTTTTAGATAAATTTATGGTACTTATCAATAGCCTATTAGGAATAGGTGGTGAATCTCATCCTAACATGAGCAAAGTCAAGGACCTCATTCAATTTAGATAAGATGATGGGAGAGGCCCCGACAATGGTCCTAATGTGCCTCTACAGTTTATTAGAAATAGGAGGAGAACCTCATCCTAATATGAGCAAAGTCGAAGACCTTGTTCATTTTATATGAGATGAGGGGAGAGGCCCTGATAATGATCCTAATATGTCCCTATAGCTCATTAGGAACAAGAGAAAAACCTCATCCTAATATGAGCCAAGTCGACGACCTTGTCGATATAA
The DNA here is from genome assembly GCA_006176705.1 of Cocos nucifera. Lineage (NCBI taxonomy): Eukaryota > Viridiplantae > Streptophyta > Magnoliopsida > Arecales > Arecaceae > Cocos > Cocos nucifera. Next base: position 94,919 of record QRFJ01004637.1, read on the forward strand.
GACGGGATAGAGGGAGAGGCCCTACCGACGATCTTAACGCACCTCTGTAAGCCATGTTAAGAACAGAAGGAAAGCCTCATCCTAGCAAGAGCAAAAGTCAGAACCTCGTAGATCAAAGATGTGGAGAAGAAAGAAGCTCGGTGGAAAATTCTTACATGTATTTGTTTACGATAATCTGACTATGTCAAATGTGAAAGATAAAATCTTATCCTGATTTGCAGAAGAGATCCTAGTTCGACATCCATAATAAGTCCAGCATCCACAACAAGCATTTCATAAGAAGATGATAGAGAGAAAAATGAGGTAAAGAAGGTAAGGCCACAAATAGGCCTCAAATTCACATAAAATGAAAATAATAAGAAATGTATTATTTCATTACAAAAATGAGTCCATTATAAGCAAAACATAGGCCGACAAGGCTGATTACACTAAAAGAAAGGAAAAAGAGAGAGAAAAGGTCGAAGCTCTAACGCAAACTAGATTCTTCAAACTTCGGACTGCTGGCTCCGGCCATCACCAAGGCCTGCTTTAGCCTAAGGATCTCCTCCTCAAGCTCTTTCTTCTTGTAGAGACCATCTACATACATTCTGTTGGTGAGCTGAAACTTACCCTTAAGCTCTCGCCGCTGTCTCCTTAAAACTTCAGACTCGACCTCCGCATCCTCGACGGCCCGATGTTCATAGGGGCGCTGAAGCTTTAGCCGTTAAACCTCGGCCTCGCCCTAACTACCTTTGAAAGCTCATCGAGGGTCCTCTTCAAGGAGGCAATCTTCTTTGACTCACCACTCGCGCTGACTCCTCGATTATTATGCAGTCACTTCTGAAGATGAGCTGCCTCATCTCTGGCAATCTTGAGCTCGCCTTCAAGCTCGGTCAATAAAGTTTTCTTCGATATCTTGCAACTACTTCTGAAGTTGGGAAAACTTTATTGACCAATCGCAGTCGTACCGGGCCTTGTCGATAGACTATAGTGTGCTCCCTTCTAGAAGATAGTTCCTTTCCCCTGCATTCTTCAGGTCAGCTTCAAGAGAGCTGATGTTTGCTGTCAGTGCCTAGGAGTTGTTGCTAGCATTTCTCTTGAGTTTGGTGATCTTCTTCTCGAAGCTGCCCTTGTGGATACTGAAGCTTACCGCTTCCTTCATATGCAAGCCTCAAAGGCGAGTGACATCTTTGATCGCCTCAGAAGTATTCTTTCACGAGCCTCGAAGGTCGTCTTCCATCTTCTGAAGGAAAATCCTGATTTCCCAGACCAGGTTCGTTCAAATTTGATCAGATCGAGCGATATATTTCAAAATTTTTCTCTCGATCCCAATCAGATCTAGGATGTTTCAGATCTGATTTTATTATTTTAATAATAGAAATAAAATAAAGATAAATTAAATCAAATTTAATTTACCTGATTTGGATAATCCTATTACCCTGTTGATGATCCTATTTGCAGCGGAAGGTTTTGGATCTAGCCACGCAAGCGCCTGGCCTCTATCGGTATCCACTCAGGCTAGATCTGGAGATCCTCTTCTTCTCTATCACAACTCCAAAATCAGATCTGGATCTGATCTGGAGGATCTTCAAAACTCCTTTGAGATCTGACAGTCGTCCTTGCAAGTTAGTGCAGCCTTTTTGCTTTTTTGATCGCCTTTTTTTGATCTGGATCGCACCAAGCAAGGTCCAAAAACTCCTTTTGGACATGGAGAGCAAGGGGAGAAGATGGTTTGGCATGGAGGAAGAGGGGAGAGGTAGCCTTGGGGCATGGGGAACTTTGATCTCAATTAATTACTTATGTTTGAGTTGGGCACAGGGTCTTATTTATAGACTGACTGTGATCCAGCTTCTCTTATTCCCAACCAATCACAACCCTTTGTGAAATCAGATCTAAATCTGATTGGTGGGAATAGAGTCCCCTGGATTCCTACTTAGAGGGCGCCTAAGACCAGTCAAAGTTGGTTTTAGGGAGAACTCTAATTGGAATCCAAAAGAGAGGTGGAGTCCTTGTCCAACAAGGACTCCAAGACTCCTCCAAACTTGGGCTCACGCCACCCTTGGCGTGCGCCCTCCTCCTTGCCAGGTTCTGGCAAGGGGACAGACCCTCACCAGCTCTCCAATAGGTGCATGACATGTGGTCAAAAGTCAAAGGGTCAATGGTCAATGTTTGACCAGTCAAAGGTAGACTTTTGACCAAAGTCAAAGAACAAGAAATGGCAGGTGACCAAAAATGGCAGATAATGTCTTACAAATAAGACAACCTTTTCTGACTTGGACAACCTCCAATCAGACCATATGAAGGCCTCTGATTGAGCACAAACTCCTTTGGCTCAGACAGGACAACTTATTTATGATAGCAAAAGAAGAACGTTAGGTTCAATCAGTGCTAGCACGATTTTCCTTGAACCTAATTGAATCTCATTCAAAATCAATTGAACTAGATCAGTTCAATTGATGATCACCAATTCAAACCCTTTTTGTGTGACCAGTTAGGTTCAGTTCTTTTATGGTAATGGATATTCATGATCTTATCATTGACATCATCAAAACTCCTTTCGATGGATCAGAACTCTTCTGATTCGAACAGCTAGAATGATCGATCATCTAAATCATTCTAATTGCTCCCAAAATCCACCAGTGACACCTAGCAGTATATGGTGGCAACCCATCAAAGCTGAATGCGAACCTCTTGGGTGAGCTACCTTGTGATTTAGTCCTTCTATCTTGAGCCCGATCAGATTAGGGTTAAGGTAAACTCTCAAACCCTAGTCTCTGTCATAATGATGTAATCATTCAATTCAAGTTCCAATGTGAAAATCTAAATAGAAACTCTTTCTATTATTTCACTCTACCATGGCCATGGATTTCTGGACTTGATTCTCATGATCATTCATAGGGCTGCTCCTCTACCACCGAGGTAGATAGATTCCATCTTGATGTCATCCAGTTCCTACAATGAACATGTCATAGCCAACATACACCTCAGGGTTCCATATGGCTAGGAGATCGAGTAATGGTGTAGTCAAACTATAACACCCTCAAGGTGAACTGCCGATGCATCTTAGGTCAAAGAACCAGACACACTACTGTAGCATCGAGTCAATTATCGACGAGAAGGTAGACTCCCTAATGACTACTTGAGGTGGTCATGCTCAGTGCCCTCGTTCTCTAACGAGTACCTATACTCTCGCTTCGGTGTCTCCACACCGTAGACTTAAGACTCATCTACTGAAGAGAAGTGATTGTACACCAACCTTCCGGATCAATCACCATCCTCGTGATGATCCTATGGTCGGGAGCAATTTATGAGTTAATAATGATTATTCATGTCTTAAATTTTTAACTCTTGAAAATATGAATTATCATTGCCATTAATTTAAAGGATGTATCATAGACACTAAATACACATATGTGATAGAAAATAACTCATTTATTACTTTTAGTCAAAATTATAATTTTGCCCCTAGAAGTGTATTACAAGTGTCAGCCAATTCTGGCTTCTAGGGCACATATATCTAACATCTTCTTCAACTTCTTCCTCAGAAGATGAACTTTCTTCATCAGGTTCTTTATCAAGGGCTTTATCGAAACCCCCAAAGGTAGTGGATTAGTGTTGGTGGGGGACTGCATTTGAGATACGAAAAGCACTCAAAGGTATGGAAGAAATTCACTTTATTTAATCAAAACTTTTGAATACAAGATAAAAAAATGAAAAATGTACAACTATTTGAGGATCTCAACCTCGAGACGGATAATGGAGGATGGAGCCGGATTGCTCTCAGCCATCTCAGGTTTTTGAACTAGTTCGAGCACCTCTACGGCAAGTTCTGATGGGCCAGAAGCGAGCTCATCGAAGATTGGATCGACTACAGCATTAGACAGTCCCACATCCACGTCGTCTTCCTCCTCCTCTAGAAAGCTGAGGTCGAGCTTGGAGAACCTTCGGACTATTCTACCTTCGTAGAGCTCGAAACTCTTGATAAATGCTTCCTGGCTGAACTCGACATTCAGGTTTCGCATCTTGGGAGAGGTCTTGAACTCTTTCACGGTCTGGGTCATTGCCTTTGAGATCGACTTCACCATTTGGATCTCTAGTTCAACAATCCTATTTTCGACTTCCTTCCTCCTTTCCTTCTTTAGGGCCAGTGCAGCCTTTAGTCTGGCCGAGACGAACTCCTTTTTGCAGAGCACGCCCTAAAGACTTTCGATGTCCACCACCTTCTCCTCAGCAAGATGCTCTACCTTATCGACCCTCTCTTGAAGATGACAAATCTCGACTCGAAGGTCCTCTTGGGCCTTCTGTGCCTCCGCCTCTTGACGATGCATCCTCTTGATGTCAGCAAGCATTTGATGACCTGACTGCAACAAGCGATTGGTGTTAAAAAAAAGGAAGAGAAGAAGAAAAGCATAGAAGAGAAAAGAAAGAGTCGAGCAACAGAGCAATCACCTTGAGGATAGCTCTGAGAGAACCCCAGATGAGCTGCCATGGGTCTAGGTCGGCCATCTGGTCCATCACCTCGGGCATGACGAACCTATCGGCAAGATCTTGGATGACCTTCGGGTTGTTGAAGAGATCCTTCACTCATTCATTATCGACGCCATCCGGTCCGCCTAGGTGAGCCTTGCAGGACGTCTTCGCAATGGCTTTCTTTTTTCTTCCCTCCCCTATCCCTTTCTTGACAGGGAGCTCCAAAACCTGATCCTTGATGGACAAACCTGAGGGCATAGAAGGCACTGAGCCCATGCTAGCGGTGCCAACCTTGACAGTTAGGGCAGTCTTGGCACCGGCGATGACCTCGAACGCAGCGACAGTGGAGGTGGGGACTTCAAAGCTGGAAACACCAACCTTCACCCTCTTTGAGCCATCATTTTGTGCCTTCCCTTTCCTCTTCTTCATGTAGAGCCCTTTGGTAAGTATCTCAGCAGCTTGTGCATCCATCTCTGTAATAGGAAAAGAAGCGCATTCAGTAGCAATACACGTGTGCAAAACCATGTGGATTCAAAAATCAAAAGATGTACCAATAGGATCATAGAGACTCAGACCCAGGTTGAACAAGGTCTATTCCTTTAGAAGGTCAAAAAGAAGAGGAGCTCAGTACACCTTGAGTTTATTGGAGGAATCAAGGTCGGCTCCATCTAAGCTTGGAGCTCGGCGAACTGACTCTTTAATATAACCCCATGAAGGAAGATCTAACGGTAAGGTCGGGCAATGTACCAAAAAGAACTTTTTCTTCCAGTTGTGAATGGAAGAAGAGGCACCTTTCAATAACCTCTTCTTATCGACCTGGGGGAAAAGTACCACCAATCCATCATGGAAAGATGCCGCTTGAAGGTATAGAAATTTCTAAAAAGCAAAATGGTTGGTTGGACTTCGGTCAATCGATAGAGGAAGGGAAAACCTATGATGAACCGAAAGGAGTTTGGTATGATAAATGTGAAGAAGATGTTTAAAAATTGGAAGAGGGAAACTATGAATATGGGCAGTGGGAGTCTAAGCCCAACACACAAAGCTTTTAAGTACAAACAAAATTGACCGATTGGAGGAGAGCTAACCCAGTCGTTGGAGCTTGAGAGTTTAAGGTCATATTCTGGAGGAATTCTATATTGAATTTGGATCAGAGAAAGATCATCCAGAGTAAGGATGGATGGGATGGTATCTGGAGTGAAAGATGAGTGGGACATGTTCTTGGGTTCTACCACGGTCAGAGGTGCAGAGTTAAAGAAGGTCGGTCCGGATGAGCCACATGAACCGATGGAGTGGGAGGTTTCGGAAGACATTCAAATCGAGATTAAACCCCAAAAAAATCCCTCCAAATATATATATATATATAAGAAAAATGCAGGGCAAAGGTCACCACCAAAAAATCAGGAAAGCAAAGAGCCAGAAGTGATAAGCACAAATAACCTAAGGGAAGGGTTAGGAAACTGACTTAAACCATCCAGAAAGAATGAAAGGACGATGGACATGATGAGGACCAATCGAAAGGGTGTCCGAAGCTTAGGAAAGCGAGAGAAAGTTAAGACCCTTGGGAAGAAGATGAATGGGGGCTGAAGGAAGGAGAAGACTCGGTAGGAATGACTTTCAAACAATAGGAGAAGGCCTTAAATAGCTAGAGGTAACCCAAGGTAGTTATGATTGCAGATTGACTTCGGTTGGTCAGTGTGCGCCACGTGTCCCACTCATCATGATAGAGGAGCGGCGATGGGGGGAGTCTTTATGGCATCGTACCTGAGGCAGAGTTTCGGTGGAAGATTCGAAGGGCCATCTTTTCGAACTCATTTTAGATTTAAAAAGCTTTAGTGCCAACATGGTAAATACCGAAACATCTCATTCTGACAAGCACGGGAACCCAGGATCGGACTTCAATAGTCGTCTTTTTTCTCCCTTCCTTCAAATTTCGAACTCGAAAGTAGGAAGACTATTGTTGGGGATAAACTCCGCTCCCGTTGAAGTCCAGTCTGATGCTTAGCCTAATGTAATTGATAATTATAGAAGAGCTTCGATCAAAAATTCTTTCTCTTGGAACTTCTTCAACAGTCAAATTCCTTTCGGACTCCTCCAGCAACCGAACTCCTTCCAGACCCCTACAGTAGCCGAACTCCTTTCGGACCCCTCTAGCAATCAAACTCCTTTCGGACTCCTCCAGCAGTCGAACTTCTTCCGAACTTCTCCAACGGTCGAACCCCTTTTAGACTCCTCCGATGGCCAAACTCCCCACAGTCATCCAGGAAGGTCTCCGCATGAGTCCGATTCTGTACATGGCATGAACTGACCCACATCCAGACTATCTTAGAGGAGCCCAAACTTCTCTAGAATTGATATAGCTTAAAGGTCATCACCAACCAATGCCTATCCCTCCGAACTTTGACTATCAAATCTCAAATGGACTGGCATCTCGCGACAACAAATACTATCCTCCGTAACAAACTCCACATGACCCCGAGTGGCCTACTATGCTCAAAGAATCATAGCACCACAAATCCTCAATGCCTTCTCCTCCTCCTATAATTTTTTATGATTTTTTTAGGATTTTTCACATCCTCTATGCTCAAAGAAAGAGGCATCCCCTCTATATTGCAAAACTAGGTCAAAATCTAGTCAAAGGAGGACTTCTATGGGGCGTCCAACTCTTAGACACCCCTCCCTTGATTTTTGGTATGTGAAATAGAAAACTAATATGGTAAATAAAGGGAGAAAGGGTAGAAATAATATTAGAGGTGTGGGAAAAGTGGGCGCACAAGAGGAGGGAAGAGTTTAGGTCAAAGAGGGCTCTTCCAAGAAGAAAACTAATCCTAACAACTTCTTGCTTTTCACCAAGTCAAAATTTATTCCAAATAATCTGATATGGGGCATGGGAAACCTTTTATTAGGTGTGGAAAAATATAGAAAAAAAATCTAGAATTAAAATATAGTGTGGGCTTTCTTAGACATAAGTGAAAAAGAGAGAGTCCCAGTCCAACTAGGACTCCTCTTATTTGACTAGGTCAAAATTATTTTAAACTCAATTTAAATTCTATTTAAATTAGATTAAATATAATTAATTAAGGATAATCCTAGTATAACTAGAAGATTAATTAAATCAAATTAAATTAAGATTTAAATCTAATTTAAATTCTAAATCAATCAGGTGCACCCAAGTCCTAGTCAAACAAGAAATTATTCTTTCCTTGCAATTAGCTTATCCAATAAACCAATTAGACTTAATCTAATTAAATTAAAATCAATTCTAATTGAATCTAATTCAATTAGACTTGATCTCAGCCTGATTGCTCAAATAAATTAAGCCAATAAGCAATCCAATTGCTAATCGATCCTCCTGCAATACATGCATTAGGTCAAACATCAATCGCATTGAATGTTTGACCTCGAAATGATTCTCAATCATCGATTAATCATTCGATCAGGTTACAATCTCCAATATGTGTGACTCCATAGGTTCGAATTTAAGCCAGTAGCATAGGAACTAATTTATGTACCAATCGAAGTTACCATCTGGCAATGGTTTCCGACGTTTGGATAGGTCGAATGTATTGTTAGATATATGAGCCCTAGAAGTCAGAATTGGCTGACACTTGTAATACACTTCTAGGGGCAAAATTATAATTTTGACTAATATCAATAAAATGGGTTATTTTCTATCACATATGTATATTTAGTGTCTGTGATACATCCTTTGAGTTAATGGTAATGATAATTCATATTTTTAAGAGTTGAAAATTTAAGACATGAATAATCATTGTTAACTCATAAAATGCTCCCGACCATAGGATCATCACGAGGATGGTGATTGATCCGGAAGGTTGGTGTACAATCACTTCTCTTTAGTAGATGAGTCTTGAGTCTACGGTGTGGAGACACCGGAGCGAGAGTATAGGTACTCGTTAGAGAACGAGGGCACTGAGCGTGACCATCTCGAGTAGTCATTAGGAAGTCTACCTTCTCATCAATGACTGACTCGATGCTGCAGTAGTGTGTCTGGTTCTTTGACCTGAGATGCATCGGTAGTTCACCTTGAGGGTGTTATAGTTTGACTACACCATTACTCGATCTCCTAGCCATTCAGGAACCCTGAGGTGTATGTTGGCTATAGCATGTTCATTGTAGGAACTGGATTGTATCAAGATGGAATCTATCTACCTCGGTGGTAGAGGAGCAGCCCTATGATAATCATGAGAATCAAGTCCAGAAGCCCATGGCCATGGCAGAGTGAAATAATAGAAAGAGTTTCTATTTAGATTTTCACATCGGACTCGAATCGAATGATTACATCATATGATAGAGACTAGGGTTTGACGAGTTTACCTTAACCCTAATCTGATCGGGGCTCAAGATAGAAGAACTTAATCACACAGGTAGCTGCACCAAGAGGTTCGCATTCAGCTCTGATGGGTTGCCACCATATACTGCTAGGTGTCACTGGTGGATTTTGGGAGCAATTAGAATGATTTAGATGATCGATCATTCTAGCTGTTCGAATCAGAAGAGTTCTGATCCATCGAAAGGAGTTTCGATGATGTCGATGATAGAGATCATGACATATCCCATTACCATACAGAACTGAACCTAACTGGGTCACACAAATAAGGGTTTGAATCTGGTGATCATCAATTGAACTGATCTAGTTCAATTGATCTGAATGAGATTCAATTAGGTTCAAGAAAATCGTGCTAGCACTCGATTGAACCTAACATTTTTCTTTTACTATCATAAATAAGTTGTCCTAACTGAGCCAAAGAAGTTTGTACTCAATCAGAGGCCTTCATATGGTCTGACTGGAGGTTATCCAAGTCAGAAAAGGTTGTCTTATTTTGTAAGACATTACCTGTTATTTTTGGTCACCTACCATTTCTCGTTCTTTGACTTTGGTCAAAAGTCTACCTTTGACTGGTCAAATGTTGACCATTGACACTTTGACTTCTATCCACGTGTTACACACCTATTGGAGAGCTGGTGGGGGCCTGTCCCCCTGCTAGAACTTGGCAAGGAAGAGGGTGCACACCACCCTTGGCATGGGCCCAAGTTGGAGGCGCCCAGGAGTCCCTATTGGATAGGGACTCCATCTCCTTTTTAGATTCCGATTAGAGTTCTCCTAAGAACCAACTTTGATTGGTCTTAGGCACCCTCTAAGGAGGAATCCAGGGGACTCTATTCTCACCAATCAGATTTAGATCTAATTTTACAAAGGGTTGTGATTGGTTGGGAAGAAGAGGAGTTAGATCACAGATAGTCTATAAATAAGACCCTGCGCCCAACTCAAATTATGATTAGAAAGGAATCCAATTCCCAAGCCCCAAGGCTGCCTCTCCCCTCTTCCTCCATGCCAAACCCACCTTCTCCCTCTCCTCTCCATGTCCAAAAAGAGTTTTGGACCTTGGTTGGTGCAATCCAGATGAGAGAAAAGTGACTGAAAGCTAGAAGGCTGCACTGCTGCAAAGGATGACTACTGATCTTCGAAAAGAGTTTTAAAGATCCTCCAGATCAGATCCAGATCTAATTTTTGGAGATATGATAGAGAAGAATAGGATCTCTAGATCCAGCCTGAGTGGATATTGGTAGAGGTTAGGCACTTGCGTGGCTTGATCCAGAACCTTCCACTGCTTACAGGATCATCAACGGGTAATAGGATTACCCACTTCAAGATAAATTAAATCGATTTAATTTATCTAATTTTATTTTAATTATTAAAATAATAAAAAATAAATCTAAAACATCTCAGATCTAATTAGGATCAAATAGAAAAATTTTTGAAATATATCTCTTGATCCGATCAGATCTGAACGAACCTGATCTGGGAAATCAGGATTTTTCCTTCAACTAGTATCAGAGCCATGATTTTAAAAATATTTAGATCTATTTTTAAATTTATTTTAATTAAAAAATAAGTTATTTTATATGTCACATGAGATGTGATCAGATCTAAAATCCAAAAAAATTAAAATTAAATGATTTGGATCTAAGATTAGAAAATATGCATGACTAGTTCTAAAATAGAATAGTTCTATAGAATAGTCTTGCATGTTTTCAATTTAATTTGATTAAATCATATTTTAGATCTATTTATTTACTATTTTTTGATATTATAATGGTTATAATAACATAAAAAAAATATCAAATAAAAATTATTTAATCTTGAACATCATATGGAATATGATAGATGCATGTCTAAACTAGTTGTAGAATAGTTCTACATAATTATCAAGATTAGAATTTATTTTGTTTAGATCAATTTAAATATAATTTTTTAGATTATTATGAGATAATTTAGATCTGAAAATATGCATGATTCGATACATGAGATGCATGCAAAATATGCCATGATTAGATCTAATTTGTATATGAAATATATGATATAGATCTAAAACTGTTTTGTAGTATTGCATGTTCCTGATTAAGGCATTCCTCTTGGCCGTCCGGTCATAAGAATGAAGAAGGATTTAAAGACCCTCTCTTTCCATCCGATGGGGTGTTCTTATGATGTGTAGGGGTGCTGCATGTTCATCCTTAATCAGAAATCCAAAACTTATTTTTTGCAAAATTCTAGATCCTGAAACCCTAGGATTTATTGTGCATATTTTATTTATGTACCCTACTTAATTAAAAAATAAGATTATGGAATATCAATTAGGTCTAAAATTGAGAATTTTAGATCTAAGATATATTCATAATACTGGGTTCAGGCTTGGGTAGCTCAATTAGGTCTAAGCCATTGATCAAATCGAATCAAGAGTTGGTTAGATGGGATTAACAATGCTTAAATTGACTGGCCTAATAGGATTAAGTCTGGGTCAAGATCGAGTCATGATTAAGCAAGACCTAATTAGGCTCAGAGGTTAGAGTCTGGATTGTAGGCTAACCTAATTGGTTCTGGCTTAATAATTTGGTGTCTAAGGTAAGTTTGGCACATATGACCGACTGATTTTTATTTGAAAGCTACTCGACCTGAATGCGTTCTTGTATGAGTTAATGGCATATTCCTTCCACCGATCTCACTTACCTGGCTATATCTATTAACCCAGTTCTAATTTGAGGTGGTCAATAATTCGAGCTAACCCATGCCACTAGGTTAGTCATAATTGTTATGACTATGACAAGTCTACTTTAATGAGACCTGAATCAATTCTTCCTAAGAAAAGATTAAGTCTGAGGTCTTCCACCATTGTAGATGTACGGGCCCTTCTCATGGTTGATTATTTTTGGCTAGATACAGTGGCTTAGTTGCATCGAGAAGATGCAACCATGTCTATTAGGAATTGGATGCTATGGGCTGGAGGATGAGTTGGACTCAATATTTCGGATATGGTGAGAGACTCAATTAGGAACCCAGTCTATGCAAATGGTGGGTCTGACTTAACTAAGGAGTGGATTAATATTTCGGATACAGTGAGATTCATGAATTAAAGACCAAGTTTGGGTGCACCATGATTAGAGAATCATTGAACAAGAGTTATTCACTCATTGGCTAACCCATCACCAATAACTATTAGGTGAGGTGATGAGTCAGTTGGTGAGACCGCACCACCCACCAGAAATCATTAATCATGGAGATTTTTGCATCTCTATAGAAGGAGTGTAGGGATCCGAGAAAATAGTGAGAGCTAATTTGTTTAAAAATAAAATTCCTAAACAAATTGGTCAAGTCATAATTACAGTATCTAACTAGAATCTTTGACTCTCTATAGAAAAATATCTGCATCCAATCCATTGGCACGTATCCTGGACACACATAGACTGATCGAATCCAATTATAAAGATTGGCTCAGAAACTACAAAATTGTTTTGGGTTCCGAGAAGTTAACCCATGTTTTGGATCAGAACCCTCCCACCTTACTAGCCCATCCATCTATTGAACAGAGAGCATCTCTGGAGAAATGGATAGATGAAGATAATAAGGCCAGATATTATATGTTGGGCTCGATGTCTGATGAGCTCCAGTGCCAACATGAAGATATTGGGACTGCTTGTCAAATGTTGGCTCACCTACAGGAGATGTTTGGTGAACAGAGTCGCGTAGCCAAGCATCAAGTCACGAAACAATTTTTTAAGGCTAAGATGCATGATGGGCAGTCAGTCCAACATCACTGTCTGACGATGATCAAGGATATGGAAGAGCTTGAGAAGCTCGGTGTGAAGTTAGACTTAGACCTGTAGAACAATGTTATTCTGCAATCCTTGACTGATGCATATGGGCAATTCATCATGAATTACCACATGCATAAACTTCAAAATTTCTTGGCTGAATTAATGAACATGCTGGTCACCACTGAGCTTTCTATGAAAGATTCTAAAGGCTCAGTTCTTGCTATGAAATGGACTTCTTCCAAAAGAAAGTCTTATGAAAAGAAAAAAAAAGTAGAAGGTGGAAGGACCAAAGAAGAAGAAGGCAGAGCCGAAGATGAAAGCCATTGCCAAAGGAAAGTGTTTCTATTGCAACAGCGATGGCCATTGGAAGTAGAACTGCCCTACTTACCTGGCTACCCTGAAGAACAAGAAGGAAGGTCCTTCTGGAGGTATGCTCATTATTGAGTCTAACCTTATGATTTCTTCTGCATCTAGTTGGGTGCTTGACTCCGGTTCTAGTGCTCATCTATGCACTTCCATGCAGGGTCTTGAGGATAGCAGGAGGCTGAGGGATGAAGACATGATCCTACGTGTCGGTAATGGAGCAAGAGTTGCTGCAGTAGCCATGGGAACATATCCTCTTCGATTATCATCTGGTTTAGACTTAGTTTTGAAAGACTGTTATTATGTGCCTACAGCTAGCAGGAATTTGATTTTTGTTTCATGCTTAGCACTAGAAGGCTATGTGATTACCTTCTTTAAGGACCATTGTAACATTCTTTATGAAAGAAATAAATTGCAAATGGTTTCCTTATTAATGGTCTTTATCAGCTACATATTGATGTACCTATTCTAACTATCGAGCAAAACATGAATGCCAAACGACCTAGGGATAGTCCAAACGATAGATATCTATGGCACCTAAGATTAGGTCATATAGCAGAAGATAGGATTAACAAATTGAAGAAAAATGGGCTATTGAGTTCATTGACTTTTGAGTCATATCCTACTTATGAATCCTACCTTCAAGGCAAAATGACCAAACTCTCTTTTGTTGGACATGGGGAAAGGGCCATAGATCTCCTTGCCCTAGTACATACTGATGTGTGCAGCCCATTTGATGTATCGACTAGAGGCAATTTTGTCTACTTCATTACCTTTATCGATGATCTGTCTAGGTATGGGTATGTGTATCTTATGAGACATAAGTCTGAAGCTTTTGAAAAGTTCAAAGAATTCAGACATGAAGTAGAAAAACAAACTGAAAAACCCATTAAGGTTCTTCGATCAGATTGAGGAGGTGAATACCTTAGCCGGGAATTCTTAAACTATCTCAAGGAAAATGGCATAGTCTTTCAATGGACTCCACCAGGAACACCTCAACCCAATGGGGTTTCAGAATGGAGAAATCGGACCCTATTGGATATGGTCCGATCCATGATGAGCTTCACAGACCTCTCTGATTTCCTTTAGGGACACTCATTATTAACTTCAATTTACCTACTGAATAGGATTTTCTCTAAAATCATTCCTACCACACCATATGAGATATGGCATAGTAAGAAACCAAGTCTGAGTCATCTTAGAATTTGGGGTTGTCCGGCTCATGTCAAAAGACAACAAGCGGACAAGTTAGAGTTTAGGTCCTTCAGAGCTCGATTCATAGGATATCCTAAAGAGTCATTAGAATACTATTTCTACATTCCAGAAGACCACAATGTGATTGTGAGTCGACATGCCATCTTTCTTAAAAAATAGTTTATTCAAGATAGCGGCATTGGAAAGCAGATTAAGCTTGATGAGAAAGTCTCACAAGAACAACGAGCTAAGGACCAATTGGAACCAAATCAGGTTGAGCCAATAAGAACACTACCTCCTCCACCTCGTAGATCGGAAAGAGTTTTCCATCCCCCTGAAAGATACTTAGGTATTATTTCAGAGGAAGTAGAGGAAATGTTCCTCGTAGGTAATGGTGCTCATGGTGATGATCCCAAAACCTACAACGAGGCAATATCAGATATCGACTCCGAGAAATGGCTAGAGGCAATGCAGTCAGAAATTGACTCGATGCACTCAAACCAAGTCTGGACCTTGGTAGATCCACCAGAAGGTATAGTACCTATTGGGTGTAAATGGATCTTCAAGAGAAAGATTGGTGCAGATGGAAATGTGGAGACATTCAAGGCTAGACTAGTGGCAAAAGGTTATAGTCAATGCAAAGGCATTGACTATCAGGATACCTTTTCTTTAGTAGCTATGCTAAAATCCATCCGCACATTGCTTGTCGTTGCAGCCTATTTTGATTATGAAATATGGCAAATGGACGTAAAAACGACGTTCTTGAATGGATATCTTGAGGAAGATATCTATATGGAACAATTGCTAGGTTTCATATCCAGTGATACTGATCACAAGATTTGCAAGCTGCAAAGGTCCATATATGGACTTAAGCAAGCATCTCGGAGCTGGAACACTCATTTCAATGATGTGATCAAAATGTTTGGTTTCATCAAAAATGAAGAGGAACCATGTGTCTTTCAAAAAGGTCAGTGGGAGTGCTGTTGTCTTCCTCGTATTGTACGTGGATGACATCCTCCTTATTGGGAATGATATTCCCATGATGACGACAGTCAAATTATGGTTGTCCAAGAAATTCTCCATGAAAGACCTAGGATGAAGCATCCTTTATTCTAGGAATTAAGGTCTATAGGGATAGACCGAATAGGATGCTAGGACTTTCACAGAAGATGTACATAGAGAAAGTACTAAAGAGGTTTAGTATGGAAAACTCTAAGAGGGGATTAATACCCTTCAGACATGGTATTCATCTTTCCAAGAAGATGTGCCCTAGCACACCTGAGGAAATAGAACGCATGAGCAAGATCCCTTATGCTTCTACAGTAGGGAGCCTCATGTATGCCATGCTATGTACACGACCTGATATAGCCCATGCTCTGAGTATCACAAGCAGATATCAGTCAAATCCAGGTGAAGAACATTGGACTTCTGTGAAATGTATCCTTAAGTACTTAAGAAGAACTAAGGATATGATGTTGGTCTTTGGTAACGGAGAACTCCAAGTCCAAGGATACACAGACTCAGATTTCATGTCCAATATAAATGATCGAAAGTCGACATCTGGGAGTCTATTTGTGTGCAATGGTGGTGCTGTCAACTGCAAGAGTTCCAAGCAAACGATGATACCACCTCATCCACGATTACCTCGAAAAGGGTTATCTCGAGGTCAAGAGAGTCAACCTCACAGATAATGTGGCAGACCAACTCACAAAGCCATTAGGCCAATAGAAGATCGAAGTCCACCTTAAAAAGATGGGACTTAGACTTGGAGCCAATTGGCTTTAGGACAAGTGGGAGATTGTTAGATATATGTGCCCTAGAAGCTAGAATTGGTTGATGCTTGTAATACACTTCTAGGGGCAAAATTATAATTTTGACTAATATCAATAAAATGGGTTATTTTCTATCACATATGTGTATTTAGTGTCTGTGATACATCCTTTGAGTTAATGGTAATGATAATTCATATTTTCAAGAGTTGAAAATTTAAGACATGAATAATCATTATTAACTCATAAAATGCTTCCGACCATAGGATCATCACGAGGATGGTGATTGATCTAGAAGATTGGTGTACAATCACTTCTCCTTAGTAGATGAGTCTTGAGTCTACGGTGTGGAGACACCAAAGTGAGAGTACAGATACTCATTAGTGAATGAGGGCACTGAGCGTGACCATCTCGAGTAGTCATTAGGAAGTCTACCTTCTCGTCAATGACTGACTCGATGCTACAGTAGTGTGTCTGGTTCTTTGACCTAAGGTGCATCGGTAGTTCACCTTGAGAGTGTTATAGTTTGACTACACCATTACTCGGTCTCCTAGCCATTCGGAACCCTGAGGTATATGTTGGCTATAGCATGTTCATTGTAGGAACTGGATTGCATCAAGATGGAATCTATCTACCTCGATGGTAGAGGAGCGGCCCTATGATAATCATGAGAATAAAGTCCAAAAGCCCATGGCCATCTCAGAGTGAAATAATAGAAAGAGTTTCTATTTAGATTTTCACATCATACTCGAATCGAATGATTACATCATATGATAGAAACTAGGTTTTGACGAGTTTACCTTAACCCTAATTTGATCGGGGCTCAAGATAAAAGAACTTAATTACATAGGTAGCTGCACCAAGAGATTCGCATTCAGCTTTGATGGGTTGCCACCATATACTGCTAGGTGTCACTGGTGGATTTTGGGAGCAATTAGAATGATTTAGATGATCGATCATTCTAACTGTTCGAATCAGAAGAGTTCTGATCCATCGAAAGGAGTTTCGATGATGTCGATGATAGAGATCATGACATATCCCATTACCATACAGAACTAAACCTAATGGGGTCACACAAACAAGGATTTGAATTTGGTGATCATCAATTAAACTGATCTAGTTCAATTAATCTGAATGAGATTCAATTAGGTTCAAGGAAATCGTGCTAGCACTCGATTGAACCGAACGTTCTTCTTTTACTATCATAAATAAGTTATCCTGACTGAGCCAAAGGAGTTTATGCTCAATCAGAGGCCTTCATATGGTCTGACTGGAGGTTGTCCAAGTCAAAAAAGGTTGTCTTATTTTGTAAGATATTACCTGCCATTTTTGGTCACCTGCCATTTCTCGTTCTTTGACTTTGGTCAAAAGTCTACCTTTGACTGGTCAAATGTTGACCATTGATACTTTGACTTCTGTCCATGTGTCACGCACCTATTGGAGAGATGGTGGGGGCCTGTCCTCCTATCAGAACCTGGCAAGGAAGAGGGCGCACGCCAAGGATGGCGTGCGCCCAAGTTGGAGGCGCCCAGGAGTCCCTATTGGATAGGGACTCCATCTTCTTTTTGGATTCCGATTAGGGTTCTCCTAAGAACCAACTTTGATTGGTCTTAGGCGCCCTCTAAGGAGGAATCTAGGGGACTCTATTCCCACTAATCAGATTTAGATCTGATTTCACAAAGGGTTGTGATTGGTTGGGAAGAAGAGGAGTTGGATCACAGGTAGTCTATAAATAAGACCCTGCGTCCAACTCAAATTAAGATTGGAAAGGAATCTAATTCCCATGCCCCAAGACTATCTCTCCCCTCTTCCTCCATGCCAAACCCACCTTCTTCCTCTCATCTCCATGTCCAAAAGGAGTTTTGGACCTTGGTTGGTGCAATCCAGATGAGAGAAAGGCGACTGAAAGCTAGAAGGCTGCACTGCTGCAACGGATGACTGCTGATCTTCGAAAAGAGTTTTGAAAATCCACCAGATCAGATCTAGATCTAATTTTTGGAGACGTGATAGAAAAGAAGAGGATCTCTAGATGCAACCCAAGTGGATACCGATAGAGGCCAGGCACTTGCGTGGCTTGATCTAGAACCTTCCGCTGCTTATAGGATCATCAATGGATAATAGGATTATCCACTTCAAGGTAAATTAAATTTGATTTAATTTATCTGATTTTATTTTAATTATTAAAATAATAAGAAATAGATCTAAAATATCTTAGATCTGATTAGGATCAAAGAAAATTTTTTTTGAAATATATCTTTTGATCCGATCAGATCTAAACGAACCTGGTCCAGAAAATCATGATTTTTCCTTCATGTATGCAAAGCAATATTCTTAGAATCCTGGCCCATAGTTACCATATAATTCATCCCTATGACTAATAATGCTCAAGACGTCTTTGAGTATGCTGTCAAACACTCACATAAGTCATCTCTATTGTGTCTCAAAATTTTGCAAATCCTATGACACCTCACGAGGATTACCCAGGCCTAGCTTTTGCTAAATTAAAACACAGCGAGTCATTCTCTTTCTGAAGTTAATCAAGAGTAGTCAATCCCATCTTGACTCACATACCAACTGTACAAGTACTTAACTGTACCCAGAAACCTTTCATCATCTATATTAAAAATACAGACAGTCCAGCACCAAAGTATAGTGAGTTGCTCGCAAGTCACCGTGGCGATCTCAGGTCGGAGGGACACTTATACCCATTGACCTTAGCTAGCTACTCTTGATAGTAGAGTGTTACATTGGTCACGTTCAGTGCAGATATACTCTTATATCTCACCTGGATGCAATACCAATGTCTCCACATCACTTGGTTACGAGGACAATCATTGCATATGGCATACAGTGACCTACACTCAATAAGTTATCATCCTTGTTAATAACTTATCATTTGGTCGTGAATAATTTAAGAACCATCCGATAAATCCTCCTTTATTGATTGATTGTGGTTCTAAGGACTTCATCATAATTTAGAAGTCCATTTAAGAAAGATAGAACTTTTATTATGAAACAGCCAAATTACTATTATTATTAGATAATTCATATACTAATTTCAATCATCTACTACTTAGATGATTGGCTTTAGGATACATTTTTCAATACATCTCACCTGTATGCCATACCAGTATCTCCACACTCCTTGATTAAGAGAACAACCAACCTATATAGAATATAGCGATCTATGCTCGATAGATGTTGTTGTCCTAATTAACAGCCTATCATTTGATCGTGAACAAATTTAAGGACTAATCGATAAATCCTCTCTTTATCGAAACTAAACAATCCTAAGGACTTCATCACAATAATGAAGTTCATTAGAAGATGTAAACTTGTGATGACAAAGATGCTAAAATATTTTTATTAATTAATAAATCAATTATAATTATAAAATAGCTCAACCATTAATGGACTGATGATTGGCTTTGGAACATAATTTCCAACAACTCTTACTTATCCTAAAGCCACTCGGCACAGTATCTAATACCCATCTTTGACTTATGGTTGTCGAACTCCTTAATTGCCAGGGCTTTAGTGAAGAGGTCGGCTAGGTTCTCCTTTCCGTCGATCTTCTGAAAGTCGACGTCATCATGATCCATGATCACACAGATCAAATGAAAGTGATGCAGAATGTGCTTTATTCACTAGTGTGCCTTTAGTTCCTTTGCTTGAGCTATGGTGCTAGTGCTATCGCAGTAGAGCGGGACTAGACCATCAATGGAGGGTGCTACTCCGAGCTCGGTGATGAACTTCCTCATCCATGCAGCTTTCTTTGTTGCATCTGATATTGCCATGTACTCTGCTTCACAAACAGAGTCGGCCACTTTATGCTGCTTGAAATTTTTCCAGCAGATGGCTCCACCATTTAGAGTAAAGATATACCCCGATGCACTTTTACTATCATCATAGTCAGATTGAAAACTAAAGTTTGTAAACTCCACAAGCTTCAGATCTGACTCACCATAAATCAACCATTAGTTCTTAGTATTTCTCGAATACTTAAGGATGGCTTTAACCATCTTCTAGTAATTTTTTCAGGATCAGATTGGTATGTACTCACCACTCCTAGTGAGTATGTCACATCTGATGTTATACATGTCATTGCATATATAATAAACCCCACTATCGAAGCATATGAGATTCTACTCATACGCTCTCTCTCTTCAGGAGTTATCGGACAATCCTTCTTAGAAAGAAAAATTTCTTGGCCTATCGGTAGATAGCCCTTTTTGGAGTTCTCCATGCTGAACCTCTTCAGCACAGTTTCTATATATGTGGACTGGGATATACCAAGCATCCTTTTAGATCTATCCCTATAGATCTTCATCCCTAGGATGTAGGATGCTTCACTTAAGTCCTTCATGGAGAATTATGATGATAACTAGACTTTTATTTCTTATAGTGTGGGGATATCATTCTTGATTAAGAGAATATCTTCCACATACAAAATAAGAAATACCACTGCTAGACCATTTGCCCATTTGTAAATGCAGAATTCTTCTTCATTCTTAATGAAGCCTTACGTTTTGATCACTTTATCAAAATGCATGTTCAAACTCCGAGATGCCTGCTTCAATCCATAAATGGATCTTTGAAGCTTGCACGCCTTGGACTCATCTGTGGATATGAATCCTTCAGGTTGTATCATATACACCTCTTCGGTCAGCTCTCTATTTAGAAAAGATGTCTTCACATCCATCTACCAGATTTCATAGTCTAGATGGATAGCGATGGCAAGCATGATCCGAATGGACTTGAGCATTGCCATAGGGGAGAACGTCTCATCATAGTCAATACCATAATGTTGACGATACTCTTTGGCAACCAGACAGACTTTATAGATCTTCACCTTTCCGTTTGCACCCCTCTTTC
This sequence comes from Cocos nucifera, assembly GCA_006176705.1. NCBI lineage: Eukaryota > Viridiplantae > Streptophyta > Magnoliopsida > Arecales > Arecaceae > Cocos > Cocos nucifera. Next base: position 115,681 of record QRFJ01004637.1, read on the forward strand.
TTTTGAAGACTCATTTACATCTAATGGGTTTAACCCCTTCAGGTGGGTTAACTAATGTCCATACATCATTGACCTTCATGAAATTTATTTTGGATCTCATGGCTTCTAACCATTTCTTAGAGTCGGATCTCTGCATCACATTAATATAAGTGATCGGGTCCTCATCGTTCTCATCGAGTTCGATGGGATCACTATCCTGGACCAAGAATCCATAGTACCTATCCGGATTGTGCGGTACTCTACCGAATTGCCTTAATGATGCGGGTTCACTAGGCTTTGGATCTGATCTGATCAAATCTGACTTAGGTTCAATATTCTATGTCAGACTTTCTACCTGTTGAACTTCATCAAGTTCAACCTTAGAGGCAACAATTCCTTCACCAAAAGCCTTCTTTTCCAAAAAGATTGTCCTAAGGCTGACGAACATCTTTTGTTCATTAGCATGGTAGAAATAGTATCCTTTGGTCTCTTTTGGGTACCCTATGAATGTTCACTTATCAGATCTAGATCCAAGTTTGTCTATAACTAACCGTTTGATATAAGCCAGGCACCCCTAAATCCTAAGGTGTGAAAGTGCTGGCTTATGCCCTGTCCATATCTCATATAGGATTTTAACTATAGACTTACTTGGAATCCTATTTAATAGATAACAAGCCAATTCGAGTGCATATCCCCAGAAGAATATCGGCAAGCTGGCAAATCCCATCATGGATCAGACCTTGTCTAACAAAGTTCGATTCCTCCTTTCAGACACACTATTATGCCATGGTGTTCCAGGAGGAGTCCATTGGGAGAGAATTTCATTCTCTCCTAGATATGTGAGAAACTCATCAGAAAGGTATTCTCCTTCACAGTCAGATCGAAGAGTTTTAATACTCTTTCTAGTTTATTTTTCTACTTCACTTCAGAATTGTTTGAATATTTCAAAAGAATCCGACTTAAGTTGCATCAGATAGATATATCCGTATCTAGATAGATCATCTATGAAAGTGATGAAGTAGACATATCCACCTCTGGTACTTATGCTCATTGGTCCACATACATCAGTATGTACTAGACCTAAGAGCTCATTGGCTCTCTCACCTTTTCTAGTAAAAGGTGACTTAGTCATTTTACCAAGAAGACAAGACTCAGGTTGGAAGTGATTCACAATCGTTGACTTCGAGGATTCTCTCTTGAGTCAATCTATTTATCCTATTCTTATTTATATGACCTAGCCTACAATGCCATAAGTAAATATCTGATACACTATCTAATCTAGGATGCTTGCCAGTAGAATAGACTACATTAACAGGTTGTGATAACATATATACATCATTGTTTAATTATCCACAGAAAGCAGTAACACCATTCATATTGACATTACAAACTCGTTTCTTTATTAAAATTTTATAATTGTTCATGACAAAAAGGCCTATAGAAATGATATTTAAAAAGAAACTAGGACAGAAATGACAATCACTAAGAACAATGGTATGAGATTCAAATATAAGTTTCAAAATTTCTAAAGCTAGAACTAGAACTGGTCTTCCATCTCCAACATTTTGGAATCTCTCATCTTGCTCGAATCTTCTACTGACCTACAACCCCTGCAACGAATTGCAAATATGGTAAGGGCTACCCATATCCAATATCCAGTCAGTAATATCATAAATAGAGAAATTGCAAGGAGTTATCATATAAATACCTTGTCCAACAATAGCTTGCTTCTTTCTCTGCTTGTTCGGATCTAGGGAGGCAATGTGTTGAGGATAGTTCCTCTTCCAGTGCCCCCGCTTCTTGCAAAAGAAGCATTCAGCTTGATTCTTATTGGGCTTGATCTTTTTGATCTGGCCCTGCACTGATGTTCCAGCCTGAAATTGCATCTTCTTTATTTTTTTCTTCTTGTTCTTCTTTTCTTTCCTAAAGGGTCAAGAACCAGAAGACGAACCTCCCACTAAGTTCACTGACTCTTTATGGAGCTGGTGATCCTTCTCAATGTTCTGAAGTAACCCTAGTAAGCCATGGTAGTTTACTTCAGGTTTTGTCATTCTGTAATGAGTAAGGAAAGGAAGATAGGACTTTGGCAGTGAGTTCAATATTGCATCTTTCCCAAGTTGTTCATGTAAGAAAAAGGAAAGTTTGCTCAAGCGCTCTATTAGCTCGATCATATATAGTACATGATCAATGATAGAGGCTCCATCCTGCATTCTAGCATTGAAGATGGTGCAACTAGTTTTGTGCCTCTCAACGTCATTGGGTGTGCCAAAAGAATCCTCTAACACTTGGAGCATTTCATTTGACTGAGCTGTCTCAAACTTGTGACTGAACTCATCACTCATTGCAGCCAGTATAATGCAGCGCACCATGGCTCGGTCACTGAGCCACTTCTGATGAGTGTCTCTGACTGTTTCACGTGCATTGACAGCTGGCTCCTCAAGTGCAGGATCCATCAGTACATATAGGATCCATTCATGCTCTAGGATAATCTTCAACTTTCGATACCAGCTACCAAAGTTGGGTCCAACCAACTTATCATTGTCCAACAATGATTGGAGCGATAGAAAAGTGGCCACATCTGGACAAAGAAAAATTAAAACTTAATTAGTAATTGATTTATTAAACCTAAAGATTTGGACTTTAATCAAAAGGTTTCTCCCACTATTTTATTCAAATTGGTAGCCTCTACCTTCAATTCAAGGAATTACCCTAATTTCTTAGTGGGTACTAGAATCCACATAGACTATATACGAGCCTAACTTTGGTTGGCCCATCCATGTACATCTAAGGGTAGATTCATAATCAATTATTTCTTCAAATAATTTTTTGTAATTAAATTTTATGCCAAACCCTGATTAGTTGACTTTAGCCTTCTCAGAAAAAATCCAGTTAGGTCCAACCATTAACATGACCATACTTGGCCCATCCAAAAAATGAAGGGAGTCCTAGTATGACTAGGACTCCTATTCATACTAGGACTCCTATTTTGACTTGGTCAAATGAGATCTTTTAACCAAATAAAATCAAGATTAAACTAATCTAATTAAATAAGATCCTAACCCATTTAAGAACTTAATTAAATTAGATTAGATTAAATTTTAATTTTAATTTATTTTTTAATCAAATTAGAAAATTGGGTTAATTCGAGTCCTAGTTAGACTAGGACTAGTTCTTCCTTGCACTTGGTTTATCCAATAAACCAATTAAACTTGATCCAATAAAATCCAAACTAAATATAATTAAATCATATTTAATTAGATTTAATCTCAGCCTATTGGCTTAATCAAATTAAGCTAATTAGCAATCCAATTGCTAATCGATTCTCCTGCAACACTTGCACTAGGTTAAACACCAATCGTATTGATTGTTTAACCCTAGAACGATTCTTAATCATTGATCAACCATCCAATCAAATCATAAGCTCTAATGTGTATGACCTCATAGAATCGAATCTAAGTCGGTAGCATAGGAATAAATTTCTATTCCAATCGAAGTGACCATCTAGCAATGATACCCGATGGTCGGATAAGTCGAAGGTGTAGAACACCATCCTTAGAACCCATGCAGATATAGTTTTCATATAATTCATCCCCTTGACCATAATGCTCGTAGGATACCTCAAAGTTCAATTGTCAACTCTGATCAGGTTGTCCATATTGTATTTTAAAATATCAAATCCATCTGATGGATTATCCTAGCCAAGATTTTGCTATATTGAAATACAGTGAAACATTCTTGTCCAACTCTTGGAGTGGTCAATTTCATCTTGATTATACTCCAACTTCATAAGTACTTGACTATGCACAAAAATCTTCCATTGCTGAATTAGAAATTCAGTTAGTTTGGTACAAAAGCATAGTGAGTTGCTTGCAAGTCACTGAGGTGATCTTAGATCTAAAGGATACTTATACCTATATCCCATCAGAGATATTCTCGATAGCAGAATGCTCTGGAGTTGATCACGTTCAATGATAATGTATCCATACATCTCACCTGTATGCCATATCAGTGTCTTCACACTCCTTGGTTAAAAGGACAACCAATCAATATGGCATATAGCGACCTATTCTTAATAAATATTATTATCCTAATTAACAGCCTATCATTTGGTCGTGAATAAATTTGAGGACTAATCAATAAATTCTCTATTTATCAAAACTAAATAGTTCTAAGGACTTCATCACAATAATGGAGTTCATTAGAAGATGTAAACTTATGATGAAAATGATGCCAAAATATTTTTATTAATTAATAAATTAATTATAATTATAAAATAGCTCAACCATCAACAAGCTGATAATTGGCTTTGGAACATAATTCCCAACACTCCAGAGCATTCTGCTATCGAGAATATCTCTGATGGGATATAGGTATAAGTATCCCTTAGACCTGAGATCATCTCAGTGACTTACAAACAACTCACTATACTTTAGTATCGGACTAACTGAATTTCTAATTCAGTAATGGAAGGCTTTTGGGCACAGTCAAGTACTTGCTAAGTTAGAGTATGATCAAGATGGAATTGACCACTCTAAGAGTTGAAGAAGAATGTATCACTGTATTTTAATATAGCAAAATTTTGGCCAAGGTAATCCATCAGATGGATTTGATATTTTGAAATATAATGTGGACAACCTAATCAAAGTTGATAGTTGAACTCTGAGGTATCCTACGTGCATTATGGTCAAGGGGATGAATTATATGAAAACTATATTCGCATGGATTCTAAGAATGGTGCTCTACATCTTTCGATCTATCCGATCGTCGGGTATCATTGCTAGATGATCACTTTGATTGGTACAAAAATTTATTTCTATGCTATCGACTTAGGTTCAAACCTATGAGGTCACATACATTAGAGTTCACATTCCAATCGGATGGTTGATCAGCAATTTAGAATCATTTTAGGGTTAAACAATCAATACGATTGGTGTTTAACTTAGTGCAAGTATTGCAGGAGGATTAATTAGCAATTTGATTAATAATTGACTTAATTTGATTAAGTCAGAAGGCTGAGATTAACTCTAATTAAATATAATTTAATTAGATTTCATTTGAACTTGATTGGATCAAGTCCAATTGGCTTATTGGATAAGTCAAGTGTAAGGAAGAACTAGTCCTAGTCTAACTAGGACTCGGATCAACCTAATTTTCTAATTTGATTAGAAAATTAAACCAAAATTAAATCTAATTTAATCTAATTTAATTAAGTTCTTAGATAGATTAGGATTTTATTTAATTGGGTTGGTTTACTCTTATTTTTATTTGGTTAAAAGACCTTGTTTGACCAAGTCAAAAATGGAGTCCTAGTGTGACTAGGACTCCCTATTCCTTGCGCCACCTAATCCTCACGCCCCATCTTTTTCTCTTTATGTTTTTACATGAATAATCTCCATGCCCAAGGTTTCTCACATCTCCCTTCTCTCTTCCTTTTTCTCATATGGAAGTTTGTTGGAAGACCAAGTCAAAAGTAGAATTAGTTTTGCTTAAGGATTCTATGAGATAGAATCCTTGTCAACAAAAACTCTTCCCATAAGTGTGCCGACCCATCCTTCCTTATCTTCTTTGATTTTCATGGTAAAAGAGGATATGTTTTTGTGCACCCCCCTTGTTGGTCCACAACAGAAGAAAAGGTGGGGGCACCCAAGAGTTGGGCACCCCAACAACTTCCCTTATTTGGTCCTACCTAGTCTAGATTTTTGACCTAACTTGGACTCTATATATCTCTTTATTTAAAGAGAATTTTTGGCTAAAATTTTTTTGGGTTGCATATATTTGAGAGGCCTCTTTGGTATAGAGAAATTAGAGAAAAATTCATCTAGGTCATGGAGATATTGAAAACACAAATCAGGGTGTCTAGAAAAAGAACAAAGAAGAAGAAAATGGTCTTCTTCTAGGGTTTTTGTTCTAGATCTCGTCCTCCCTTTTTGTGAGCTTTTGAGAGGTATCTCAGTATCACAAATCTTCCTCTTTTCTTTTGATATTTTGAAGTATCCAAGTTTTGAATAAGGAAGCATCGGATCAACCGTCGAAGAGAGATCAGCACAATACTAGCATACTGTGCTAATTTCCTGCATCAAGATCTCTGATCGTGTTCGTAGGCTCATGTGGATGACTCCTAGAGGTCAGATGCATATGTGGCTCATTACTTCATCCTCAACTCTAGATCAGCAAGTTAGAACATCTAACTTGCTTAGGTAATAGGTCTGATCTATTAACTTCATATCTACATCAGATCTAGGTTGATTTGATCAACCTTTTCTTTCTTATTTGATTTTAATTTTTGATTTAATATCATATATTGATCATGTAATAGATCTAAGATCTAGATATTTATATATTTATTTAAATAAATATTTAATTTATTTAAGTCTTTCACTGTATGATCTTGAAAAAATTTCAAGATCTATCGGTGAAACCCAAGATCTGGTTCCTTCAGTTGGTATCAGAGCCTAGGTTCTTATTATATAATATTTATACATATTTAGATTATTTATTAGATTAAATCTAATTTATAATCTAATTATTAAATCTAAAATTTAAAAAAAAAATTCAGATCTCACGAACCGCCTTATAGTGAAAAGATTATCCTAGTTCATGATGATCTAACCCTAATTATAAATTTATTAGATTTGATCTAATTTTATTTATAATTTAATAGATTTAAAATAATTTTAGATCTAAAAATAAAAGATTTTAGATTGCACGGACTGCCATAAGGTTGTCCTGCTGTAAGGTTTATCCCTTACTGTGAATAGGTTGTCCTAGTACGTGCTGATCTAAAATATTGATCATAAAATTTTAGATTAGATCTAAGAGATTTTATGATCTGATTTAAAATATTTTAATCTAATTTTAATCATCATAAATGTGTTAGATTTGATCTAGGAAGATTTATAATTGATTATTATTGAAACTGTTGCAATTACATGAACCTGTTTAGATTAGATCTAAAGTAGCTTTATGTTTATTTTACTTGCATATTGATTATGAATCAAACATGTAACTTGGTTGATAGAGCCATGTTGTAAAAATATTTTACAAATATGAAAATAATTTTTGAAAAGTTGAATCCCAACCCTCAGCCCAAAACTTAATTGAGAATTAAGAAGTTGATTGATTAGAATCTAGGATTATGAATTGAAGATCCTAAGACATAAATCATAACACATTGGGTTAAATGGGTTAATGGAGATTAGGTCCACTAATTGGATTAGACCTAGGGTTAGATTAAGGAATGGACTTAATTAGTGAATTGACTAAATCTAATCAATTGTTTCTTAGATTAGGTCAAGGATTCTCTAGATCAATTACAATAATTATAGTTGGTCAAGTTCATATCTTTAAGAAGACCCAAGATGGACTTGATATGAGGACTGATGGTACTCCCAAGCCTTGGGAGGCCACGGAAGGAGTCACGGTGTTGGCTCCAGAGATTTCAAGGGCTTGGTTGGTGCTTCAGAGACTTGGGACACAAGGTGAAATAAGAAATCAAAGCTGGAGAATCAAGACTGCAAAAAGAAGATTTTTTGCAGATTAGTCGGCTTAGTCCAAAACTGAATTGGCTAAATCTTAGAGCATAGACAAAATAGAGAGCTGAGCATTCAAGACTGCTGGCATGGCATAGGATTGGACTGGCTTAGTTTCAGACTGAGCCGACCTAGTGGAACTTAGCCAACTTAGTGCTGAGACTTAGCTGGCTTAGTGCGCGGGCAGAATTATGTGAGGATCTATTTTGGGCTAAGATCTAGATTGATCCTAGGGGTCTTAAGGCCTGGTTTGAGAGGTCTTAAGGGGGCTAACTCATGTATGGGTCGGGTCTAGATCCAGAGGATGAGAGCATGAGAGACATGGGTGTACATGGGCTCGATGAGTGCTTTCATGTATTGGGTTAGCCGAGAGTTTTTTAGTCGGGCCTAATGGCTATGTATAAATACATAGGTTGTATTAGGATTGCATGCGGCTGTGAATGCTGTGGAATACAGACCTTTTCTCTCTTAACTCTATTCTTGTCTTCTTTCTAGAGTTGCCGCCCTAGGATTCTTGAAGAAGCCCTAAAGAAGGGGGCATCTCCCTCAAGCCCAAGGAGGGAGGTGACCCATCATAGATCCAGGTGGAGGATTGGTGGTTTGCTATCCATAGAGAACGTCATAGGTTCCTTTAGATCCAGCTAAAGATTAGGAGTTTCTATAAAATGATATCGGTGCTTGTGATGTCAAGGATAATTGGCATTCGAGCGATATCATGGGTCTATAATTTGGTATCAGAGCTAGGTGATGCCTGAAACGTTGTGCGCTGACAATATGGTATCAGAGCCTGATGGTGCATGGAAGGGAAGGAGAAGTCGTACAAGGTAAAATCAAAAATCTACATAAGAATTCCATGGTATGTCTCAAATCTATCTTTGTTATTGCTGTGGTTTGGCCAATCGGGAGCAGCGAATTGAAGGTGGAGATTGAAAAGATTAATGAAAAGAGATTTTTTCAAGGTGCAAGAATTTGATGCATGATTTGCTAATCGATCTTGGTGGAAAGGTCGGGGTGTATGATTGTTATGTGATAGGCAGAGAGCACTGGAGTGCTGTAGTAGTGCTTTTCTAGAGATGCAGGACTGAGAGAGGCTCGATGATGCAGCAGTCAAGGAAGGTATCTCAGTAGAGAGCATCAGGATTCTCTAGGAAGATGGATAATATGGGACTGTTGAAGAGAGGTTTTCCAAGGGGTAATGGTCGAAAGAAGGCTGAAGAAGCGACTATACGTCCTTCGGTGTCTGAAAGATGGGAAAGTAGTCAAAGATGTATTCAATGGTTTGACCAGAGCATGGATTTATGGAGCCTTGGGGATGATGAAGATGGATGATCCATGAAGGTCTAGTAGATTAGAGTTGGATGGCTGTAGAGCAGCGTAGAGATGAGTCAGGGAGCGTTGGAGTGCTGTAGGAGTGCTACCCTGGAGGCATAGAAGCTGAAAGAGGCTCGATGGTGCAGTAGTCGAGGAGTGTATCTCAGTAGAGAGTGTGAATAGTATCTCAGGGAGACTAGATGCAGGTCTCAGGGAGAGCTAGGGGGTCTTAGGGAGTGCCAGAAGGTCTCTAGCAGTCGGAAGTATCATGGATCAGATTTCTTCTGTAGGAGCACTAGGAAGAGTCATGGTTTAGATGGAGGATGGTTCTCTAGGCACAATTGAAGTGATGGATGGTGTAGGGGCAGAAGAAAAGGACTAGGGTGAAATTTTCTAGGGTTCAATCACTGATTTCAGAAGAGTTGGATGAGCTCTTGGGTTTTGGAGGTGCCCGTGGATTGTGGAGGTATCCGAGATGGCTTCGAAGAGGGCCATGGAGCACGGAGGGTTTGAAGGGACAGCGACAATGTTCGAGGTGCAGTGGTAAGCTTGATAGTGCAGCATTGAGTGGTTGGCCTCGAGGGACTCGGGCATAGAGTTGACTTTTGCGGCATCAGGTGGACTTCGAATATAGGTGGAGCTCCGCAGTGGTGGTTCACAAGTGGAGAGAAAATTTGGCATGAGTTCAGAGCACCAATGATGCACAGTTTTAGGTGAGTGCATGCAGGTAGACAGGCATAGCTCTGAGGAGATCATGTTAGGTGGTACAGCATGTGCTGGTGCAGGAATGTTATAGGTTCTCCTGAAAAGTCAAGAGAAAGTGATGCAGCTGCTAAGCAGAAGGGATCCTACAATTCTAGAGTGATAACAAGAAGCAAGCACAGATCTTCAGTGGTGGAGGTGGTCATCCCAAAGGCCTTAAAGGTGCACAATAATTGAAGAAAATTGGTGGAGGTGATGTTCGCACAAGTGCTGTCGAGTGCGCAGGGACAGTGGGATTGTGCAGGAGGGTATTGTTGAGGGGTATGCCAAGGCTTGGGGCATCAAGGTGAAGATTATGAGGATTGATGGTGCTCTCAAGCCTTGGGAGGCCACGGAAGGAGTCATAGTGTTGGCTTCAGGGATTCTAGGGGCTTGGTTGATGCTTCGAAGACCTAGGACACAAGGTGAAGCAAGGAACCAAAGTCAAAGAATCAAGACTGTAGAAAGAAGATTTTCTACAAGTTAGCCAGCTCAGTCCAAAATTGGGTTGGCTAAGTCTCAAAGCACAAGCAAAATAGAGAGCTGAGCATTTGGGACTGCTGGCACGGCACAGGACTTGGTCGGCTTAGTTTTAGCACTGAGTCGACTCAGTGCATCGGCAGAGTTATGCGAGGGTCTGTTTTGGGCTAGGGTCTGGATTGATCCTAGGGGTCTTAAGGCCTGGTTTGAGAAGTCTTAAGGGGGCTAATTCATATATGGATCGGGTCTAGATCCAGAGGATGAGAGCATGAGAGACATCAATGTACATTGGGTTAGCTGAAAAGTTTTTTGGTTGGAGCTAATGGCTATGTATAAATACATAGGTTGTATTAGGATTTCTTGCGGCTATGAATGTTGTGGAATACAGACCTTTTCTCCCTCAACTCTCTTCTTCTCTTCTCTCTAGAGTTACCACCCTAGGGTTCTTGAAGAAGCCCTAGAGAAGGGGGCATCTCCCTCAAGCTCAAGGAGGGAGGTGCCCCATCATAAATCCAGGTGGAGGATCGGTGGTTTGCTACCCATAGAGAACGTTACAAATTTCTTCAGATCCATGCTAAAGATTAGAGGCTTCCGCAACATGATATCGGTGCTTGTGATGTCAAGGATGATTGGTGTTTGAGCGATATCATGGGTCTATAATTTGGTATCAGAGCTAGGTGATGCCTGAAACGTTGTGCGATTCTTGGCTACATGGTCTAGCACAAACTGTTAGGTTAATCTAATTGAAACTAATTAAACTAGTTGGTGTCTAAGATAAATCAGATCGGTGGTTTTTAATTGGCAGTCCACTTACCTGGCCATTTTTTATGGTGTCTAAGACAAGCTTTTGCAGACCCTCCCACCAATCGAACGTACGTAGACTTTTGGTGAGATTATATTTTGATTGAATCACTTGACTATTTGAGCTGACCCATGTCAGCTGGGTAAATTAGTGTGACTGATTTAGGTGCTCCTAAACCAGCCCGTTAGTGGTCTTCCTTAAACTAACTTGGTGAAGCCAGTGGGATGATCATGATAAGCTGGTTAATCTGACCTACTCACTTCTATAAATAAATCCTCTAAAATTATTAGGTTCCTAAAATAAAATTGTTATATGATAACTGGATCATTGCCTCCCATTAAAGTGGATGATAATGGATCCATCAGTTGGATAATCATTGGAGGCCCAAAGGCCTGGTGCTTATCGGTTGATGGAATTATCATTCATTATATGATCTCTTTGATACATCTTTCTAAATGATGGTCAGGGGGGCCAACCAAAGTTGGGCTTGATCATTCATTGGTTAGATGATCTAAGTATGGTCATGTTAATGGTTGGACCTAACTAGATCCTTTTCTGAGAAGGCCAAAGCCAACTGATCAGGGGCTGGGGCAAACTTTAATTACTAAAAATTATTTGGAGAAATAATTGGTTATGAACTTACCCTTAGATGTACATGGGTTGGCCAACCAAAGTTGGGCTCGTGTGCAATTTATGTGGATTCTAGTACCCACTAAGGAATTAGGATAATTCCTCGAATTGGAGGTAGAGGCTACCAATTCGAATAAAATAATGGGAGAAACCTTTTGATTAAAGTCCAAATCTTTAGGTTTAATGAATCAATTACTAATTAGGTTTTGATTTTCCTTTGTGCAGATATGGCCACTTTCTTATCGCTCCAATCATTGTTGGACAATAATAAATTAGTGGGATCCAACTTCGGTAGCTGGTACCAAAAGTTGAAGATTATCTTGGAGCATGAACAGATCCTATATGTGCTGACGGATCCTGCACCTAAGGAGCTAGCTACCAATGCACGTGGAACAGTCAGAGATACTTATCAGAAGTGGCTTAGTGGTCAAACCATAGTGCGCTGCATTATGCTGGCTATGATGAGCAATGAGTTCAATCACTAGTTTGAGATAGCTCAGCCAAATGAAATGCTCCAAGTGTTGGAGGATTCATTTGGCACACCCGATGTGTTGAGAGGCACAAGACTAGTTGCACCATCTTCAACGCCAGAATGTAGGATGGAGCCTATGTCACTGATCATGTATTGTACATGATCAAGTTGATAGAGCGCTTGAGCAAACTCGACTTTTTCTTGCATGAACAACTTGGGAAAGATGCAATACTGAATTTGCTGCCAAA